>JAVQJF010106033.1:0-27576 GCA_036023855.1 Gadopsis marmoratus
AAAATCCATTGATGGAATAACCTGGTCATTCAGTATATTCAGGTAGTCAGATGACTTCATTCTGTGGCCACATAACGTTGCTGAACCTAGACCTGACCAACTGCAGCAACCCCAGATCATAGCACTGCCCCCACATGCTTTACAGTAGGCACTAGGCATGATGGGTGCATCACTTCATCTGCCTCTCTTCTTACTCTGATGCACCCATCACTCTGGAACTGGGTAAATCTGGAGTCATCAGACCACATGACCACATCACCTTCTTCCATTGCTCCAGAGTCCAATCTTCATGCTCCCTAGCAAATTGAAGCCTTTTTTTGCTGATTAGCCTAATTGAAAAGTGGTTTCCTTACCAATTTGGATAGTTAAATCCAGGTGGTGACTATTTATTTGGCCGGGCAGTGTAGTTCCTAAACTATGTACCCATATTAGCCCAGTTGGTGCTAGCTGTTTTCAACTACGACTGAACCCTGTCACATGTGTGTGAAGGTATTACAGGTGGATCACCTTGAGTTCAATAGTACATGCTGGAACCTATCTTCATCACAGGACTATGTGCCATGTCTGTAGATCCGTATAGGGATAAAAATAGCAGCACCACACAATGTTTGTCAATGAAATGTCTTTCCGCTCTAGCGGTGGCAAACCCCAAAGCCAAATGGGTTCCACTGGATCAATAGGAAAGCAGGAAGCAGCAGCAGTCGAGCACCGTGTCAATTCGCTCAATACCGTGGACAACTTTGCTCTGCGTGTAAATGGACTCTTACTTGTATTCAACCGTTGAAACGGTTCCCTGTAACAGTAATTTAAGCTTTAACGGTAGTCTAATTCACCCATTCACACACACATTCGCACACCGATGGGGACACAGTCGCCATGCTGGCCTCCACCGGGGGCAACTTGGGGTTCAGTGTCTTGCCCAGGGACACTTCGATGTGTGGACAGGAGGAGCTGGGATCGAACCACCAAAGGACGACCGCACTACGCTCTGATCCACAGCCGCCCATGTAGCTATGAATGGTAATAATATTGCCATTAATCAAGCGAGCAGCAACCTACATAATCAACGGAAATAAGTGAGCTCAATTGAGCTCCAGCCCATCGATCATCTGCGTTAAAATAGATTAAAAATGCCCGCCCATGTGAATTTCCCACTGCGTTATGATTGCATCAGATCTTCCTGCATAGGAGAGTGGACGCAACTACTGTCAAATGTACACAATTTATAGCTCTTCATTGAGTGGACAGAAATGTAATATAGGTTTGTAATATAGTAAGAAACATAACTACACACAACTTACGGATGGGGTCGACTGGTGATCCCAGTTGACTGTGGATTGACTCAAGCAAGTCATAGTCATCAAAATCCAAAACAAACTCTTCAAAGTCCTCAGCACCCTCCAAATTGGACAATGAGGTATGGTATTGCTCATGTTGGTGCTGCTTTGGAGTGCCAAAGCCTTTTTGGACACTGTACCGACGTGTTGGACCATGGTAATCAATGCAACTCTTCTTATCAGAGGTCCCACGCGCCTGGTCCTCCTTTCCCTCAGTGTCTGTCATCTCCAAGGTCGGTACCTCCTCCTATCCTCCTCTCTACAAGTGGACACACTTCTCATCCAGGGCTTCCAGCTCTTTGTAGAGACCAGTTGCCTACCTCTGTTGTTTTGCTCTAGTTGTGCAAAAGACCTGATGTGTAAACATTTGAAACCAGCTCCAAAATCTGAACCTTTGCTTCAGACAGTCAAGAAAAAAAACGCTTGTGTTCAGGGAGTCCAACTTCTGAAAAGTAAGCTACATTAAGCAAAGACACCGGCACAAAAAAAGAAAAATCTTGGACATTTTCAAAGGATCTGTCAGTCAAAATGATCACCCGTCAGTCCAAAGATACAAATCATAACTATAAATACAAGATCCTCAATGTACCAAAAAGGTTTTGGGTTTTTTTTGCGTTAAATCCAAACAAAATGCAAAGCTGGAGCTACACGCACAGGCAGATCCCCCTTCTTGGATCCACGATCAGAGAGATGCATGAATGGTAGCAACATTCCCTCTAGCTGCAACTCCAAATGAAAGTATTGATAAGTGATGGTCTACTTTGTGAGACCCAGCAGCTGAATGGTAGTGCCGCCCTTTTTTAACGATGTCCACAACCCATTGATCTTTGTGGCTGTTGGAAAACCAACATAAAGCAGATCTGAGCTGAAAAGTTGATGCCTTTCATTTCCATAGTGCCACCATCACTTATCAGACATGTGATGTGTAGGAGGGTAAAGGTTAAGTTCCAAAAGTGCAGCATCTCCATCCGAATTGCATCAAACTGATAAAAACCACATATACACCAAAAAAGACACATATACTGAGAACTCTAAGTACACAAACACTACTCGTAAGTGATGAGAATAATAGAATAACACGTAGGAATCAGCTCCAGCACTCTGCTTAGTGAGATATCATGGTGCTAATTATTAGAGGGAGCTGCACCATTCCTGTCCCTGGGTCTCCATGGAAACCATGCGTCCTCTGAGTTGTCGATGTCTGACTTCGACTACGACAGTGCACCAATGTGAGCTAAACAGGACCCTCTCTAAAACGTGCTCCACATGCTTGAATGTTGTGTCTGTGTGTCTCACAGTGCATTTGCATGCGTCTGTGTGTGTGTGTGTGTGTGCTTACATACAGTACAAGCATTTGTAAGAAATCAGGAGGTATTTCCATTTTTACTGACTTGTAATTCTTTATTTTCTTTTATTTTCAGTTTATGAAGTAACACAAAAGTATGATTAAATATTGAATACAATATGTGGCCATCTTTTCTCTAGACAGGAACTGTGTTTAAGTTATTTGTGTTCTCAACAAAAGGACAGTCACAACTCATGGGTGAAACCAGACAATTATCTACAGCAACAAGACAGCTTATACTTCTGAAAAAGTTAATTATAGGGCAAGACTGACACCAGCTCAGCGGGGCGTATATGACGCAGCAGCACTGCGTATGATGCTGGTATGCTGAATGCCCGTTAGTCCCACTCATATGGGAAATCTCTGGTTGCCGCTGTTAGCCGAGGCTCCAGTCTGCAATGTCAGCTCCATACACTTTACCACGCCATAGAATTACACTGCATTAATAAGAATACTCTTTCGCCGGCCCACATATTTTCTGCTCTGAATCATGGAAGTACAGATTCAGAGATTCTAAACTGTAAATAACAGAATTTATTTATATTTAAATGGTGAACATATTCTTTGACTATGACAGTTGAGCACAGGAGGCCACCCCTGAACAGAGACATTGATTATCATCCCATACTCAGATCACGGGTGACGACTGAGAACTCCATTTGCTGAAGAGGATTATGAGATACAAAAACCTCCAGAAAAAGATAGTATGTGCTTTTTTCATCACGCTATCTCATATCTCTCTCTCTCACCTAGCTGGCTGCTAATCAACTAATAATCTTAAAATTACATGATGCGATCAGGAGGATGTTTTACCAAGAGAATCCAACCAAGAAACCAAGAAGAATAAGGCTCTAGGCCTTATTAACAGCCAATTTATACACTCTGCTTATCAAACGTCATTGAAGTACAGAGTGTTGTTTCTCTCCTAAAAAAGAAACTATCCTTGACTACGATAGGTTACAGACCCACACACCGGCAGAGAGCACACTAGGATAAGTTTTTCAAAGTGATGAACGTTATCATTTCTACAGCTTATGTGATTTTGAAGTTTGAATGAATGCTTCAGCCAAAGTTCATAAACAGATTACAGATTACCACAACAGAACAGAGGGAATGCCTACCAATGTTGAGCGTCACTGCAAATCCGATAGCTTGTTTCGAGAGACTCTGGGTGCCATGTTTATTTGTGTTTCCAGATGGTTCCTAAACAGTCAATGGCTACGCCGCTCTGTTCAATCAGGAAAGGCCAGGGGCAGGGTCGCTGCTAAAAGGGAATCGACTGCAGCCTCTGTTAATTAATGCCCCTGGATGCTGCAAGAGAGAGTATTTATCTGGCAACACAAGCTTTTGCCTCCCCATCTCTCTCTCCTCTTCTGTCCTTTTATCTGCTAATATCTTTTACCATGCTCACTGGAACCTATTTTCATTGTTTGTGTGTGTGTGGGGGGGGGGACGATTTCGACATGCATGCCGCAAATGCCTACATGCACATACGTATTAATGTTAAGAAAAATAAACTGACGATGTAGTACATTTTCTATAGGTAAACCTGAAGCATGCATGTAACTAATATTACAGAACGGAACAAGCTCAGTTGCTGCTGGCCGTGAGCTGAACTGAGAACTGTAAAACTGAAAAGAAAGAAAAAAACTTACAGGCTTAACATGCACTGGCTGATTAACCTTTATCATAGGAGGCACTTAAATGGGATCATCATTTATAGAAATGATGAACAGGTACTATAATTTCTCTGTCCTCCATCCGTGGCGTTATTTTTTAACAGTGTATGAGCGGGGCAGGAGCTGTGCTGGTTGGTTTCAGGAGACATGAATTTGTGGGACGCCCACAGTGTCACAGGTCAGCACCAGAGCAGCGAGGGAGGCAATACATGCTGCAACAGGCTCAAAGAGGCCGCAATAATAGCAAGATTTTTTAACCATATTTATCAAAAATGACATAAAAACAAGACTATAAGGATTTTAATCCAGCTAATTAAAGCAGATTTTCTTAAATCGACAAGTTATAGACATTTTTTTTTAAATTTGACATTTAAAGAAATGCATAATAAATGCATTTGCTCTATAAAATGTAACAGTATAATATACAGCATGCACATCAATGCATAAGCAACATTTATAAGTCAGTCTCTATAATCAAGCTTTCTTAAATTATATTAAAGCTCTTAATACTAGGAGCTTATTATTTTCCTGTTTTGAATGCTTACAAAAGAGAGCTACAAACCAAAGAACAACAGCTGCTGAGTCATAATCAGTCAGGGAAAATGATAACTGTTAAAAGAGCTTGGCAAAATAAAAAAAAAGAAATGCTTTGTGTGTGTGCAAAAGAAACAGCCATTGAAATATGTGAGTTGTTTTCAGAATCCAATTACTGAAGGAGGTCAGAGAAAAGTAATGCACTGACATTTAAAAAGCTCAAATTGTTTAAATTGTTACATTCAAAATAGCCATTATTTCTTTGAACTATGAATGTGTTGTATAGACAGACGAGATGGCTGTGTGCTGTAGCATATGTCACTGCCAGTAGAGGGCGCTGAACCCTATAAAGAAATTATGAAAATGAATATTCTGACGGAGACCATGACATGTTATTAATATGATAGTAAAATAGGCTGATAACTAAAAGTTTATATTGCACTCAAAGCAGCAGGGGTCACTCTTCCAATACAACAGTCATGATAACATCAAGAGGATGGTATCCGGCTCTCTGTCAGGTAGGACGGATGCTGAAAATGCAGTTCCTTTACTGCCTGTTGAGATGGGAGCTGCACAGAGCCAAGAGTCTGAAGTCATATCCAGTCATATTCAGATCAGAGTGCCGATGCAACAGACAATTGGCAGGTTCTTTTTTCTCTGATGAAATAACTAAGGCCTCTTCTCCCTTCTTTCCTCACAATCTACTGTTCATCTACTCAAATACACACCGTCCTAAACGCCATTCTCCAACACTGACAGCCCTCAATGCAGCCGACACACGCTGAAGGAAGCTTCTGGTCTGTAGTGCCTTTAATCTTACTAACATTTGGCCTCCTCATTTTGGGCTGGTATCTCAACCTCAGTCATTAGTGCTGTGTATAACATTAAAGCAGGATTATTGTATAATATTTACAGTATATATAATACATATACATAAAAACATAAAAGAGGATGTGAGCCTTTGAAATTTGGGGAAATGACCAGCCTTAATATGAAAATATATCATGCATGATTACATAAACTGCTATAGAGACAGTTATATCATAATAATCCTAGCAACCACATCAGGTGCTATCATGGAGGTCTCATAGAGAAGTGTGTAGAGCACAGTCGCTGGCTGATTTATAACACCCCGCTAGAAAAAGACACCTCACAAAGACCCCCCCAACATTGTTGTGGCGTGGGAGAAAAGTAACATTGAGTCATCTCAGAAGGTACATTTAGCAACAGAGGAAATCATCTCCCATTGCCCTGCTCCAAAGCCTTTATTTCTCAGTAGCAATGAGAAAATATGATAGTATAGGTCTAGGTAGTAGTTCTTCAGTCTATTAGTAACAGTAAAGAAGTCCAGCCATGTCATGGATTTGCAGGACAAAATACACCTCGAGATAGCAACTGATTCAGATTCAAACCCCTATTATATTTGCAGATAGGAGAAGAACTACAATAAAATAACAGGAAAACAAGATCTTTGTTTAACATTTGATTATTGGGGGGGCAAAAGACTACACCACTAAATATAATGCAGTCCAATACACCACCAATAATAAATCCAACTTTGACACAGTATCAACACAGGTATCAATACACCACAGAAATGAACAATATTCTTTGAATTTCTTTTAGATGGCCATATTGTAGTAAGCTAGACAAACACAATGGGAGCCACTTTCACCCAAGAGTTGAGCTCATCCAAGGTGCCCTCCAGGAAATGTGCTACGTCACCCGAAAGCCCTCAATTATAGCTCCCTTACTTTTCATGTCATCCAGATCGGCGCTGGCCAACATCTGGGCCTCAGCCTCATCCGTGGGCACCTGCTGGTAGACGGCCATCTCCAGAGCAGTCATGCTGCCTATGCAGATCCTCTCCCGCAGGTCATAGTTGCTCCGCTGGGCGCCCGCCAGACGGTGGTGGACGGGCTTCCTGCGGAACCAGCCACGGGTCGCAGTTGAACTTGAGGGATCTGATCCTGGGGGAATGCTGACAACAAGCAAAGATAGATGTATTGGTAAGAAACTTTGAAAGATTATGAAATGTTGCCATAATGAGCTCCACATCACATGCCATTAGAAAAAAATGTCATACAAATGTGTTATAAGTGTTTCAATCTAAAAGAAAATGTCGCTGCTGACTGAAATGCTCTTTGTTGTGCCCCTTTGGTTGCATTGCAGTCTCTTCACCAGAAGAGGGCTTCACAACACAGCAACAGGCCAGGATCTCCTACCAACCCCCTGAGTCATCATCAAACGCAGCAACACAATCTTGCATGATACAGGCATGATGGCGCTTCTGTGATTTTATCCAACCAGACATTAGCAGAGGCAAACACTTGAACCACCATGGGGACCCTGAACTCCTAGTAGCAAACCCCATACGTAATCCTAAAATCATGAAAAAAAACCCAGCAACAATGAATATTCTGATGGTTATGCATGTTTACTGGCCAGATGAATCTTGTAATATCGAGGATTCAGCTGGAGCCATTAGTGAACATCACAGCCTTAAGAACTGTATATATGGGTTATCAGTTTTGTATTTGATGCTCATGTTCCTAATGAAACATTTAAGTTGTAAAGTTCACATCTGCGCCTATACTGCAGTGGCCATCAACTACATTTGTCCAAGGGCCAGAATTTTTCTAAGCAGAGACTGTGGGGGCCGGACATTCAAATAATAATAAAAAAGTATATATTTAGGCCTAATTAGCACATTATTGTTAAATATTTTCACTTTCTTACAAATTAATGTTATTTGTATTAGCCTATATCAGTGTGAACAGACTCCTAACACATATACTGCAGCCAGCCACCAGGAGGCAATCAAGAAATTGTGGCTTTTTTAGCAGACATATTTTCCCATTTGAATGCACTAAATTTGCAAATACAGGGGAAAGAAAAATCTGTGGTGGATATGGTGGAAATGTTGGATGCCATTGGGATCAAACTTGATCTATTCCGTGCAGATTTATTATCAGGGAGGCTGCTGCACTTCAACACACTGAAGACAGTGGGTGCTAGATTTAATGACTTAGCCATTTCCAGGGATGTTATTGAATTTGTGCGTGACCCATTGACAATCAACCCAGGTAGAGAATTCTCCGCTAATGTGAAGAAGGTGATGCTGTTGGACGAAGCGGTGAAAAGGTCAAAGTGACCTCCAGTCAAATGAAAGCTGCTCTCCGTGGCGCTAAAAGCTTGAGCACTTTTTGAGTGGCTTGTCCCCAAAACTATGGCACACTGAAGACATTGGCTATCTAAGTGCTCACTATGTTCGGGTCAACCTCTACATTCATATAGCAGTTAGCTGAAGCATGCTTAGTAGAGGAAGGCTCAGTGGAGGTGAGAGGAACTGCAGAGACGGGTGAAACTTCTCTGTGGGCTTGTCTCTACAAGCGACACCTTCCACATTACAAATATTAATTTGATTTATTGATAATTTAATATTGCAGTGTGTCCTAGGACTGACACGTTCCACTACTCGATTTATAAACCCATGGAGACAACAGTCTTCAGTACAAACAGAACAACCTGAGATGTTGTAATAGCCTACCTGCTGCAAGCCACGTCCTCTCCATCCACCTCCTCATCGTGTCCGAGAACAGCAATATCCCCATTATGAGTCTCCCCCTTTGTCAGAGTGGGTGCGGCTTTCCTTGACAACGGATGTTCTTCGTTTTCCGTGTGGAAGGTAGTGAGCGGAAGGGGTTCCTCCAAGTCCTCTTGGCTCCCCAAACTAAACTGAGAGGAAGAGGAAGATCAGTAAGAGGGGAGGAATATGGTTATACACAGTATGTTGTCAAAACCACAGATAGCTGTTCTGTGCTAAAAGTTATGCACTGTCAATAGAAGAGAAGAGCCTGTATTAAATGTATGAACGTATCGTGCCACCGTTACACTGTAGAGGTCCCACGGCTCCTCAGTCTTATTTTACCTGTGGTTGGATATCAGGTAGCTCTGTGGGCGTGGCAGCCACGCACTGTCCGTCAGTCTCAGACTCCGCCTCTTCCTCATCTACCTCGTGGATGGTGGGTGTAACATCGGAGGGGGGCAGAGAGGTCTTTTTTTTCTTCCTTTTCTTTTTGCGCCTTCTGTTCGTGCTGTGCACCCTCTTGCGTAAACGCTGGGGCAGGGGCAGGTGGGTGGATAAGGGGTGGTGCGTATGGTGAAATGTGTGTCTGTGATCTGTGTTAAACAAAATTAAGAATAAGATCAAAAGGACATCATTGTATCAAATTTTGAAATTGTGGCCACTGACTGTTTAGCTAGCGTCATACTTTGTCCTTTTATACTGTATCTTTGGTTTAGCTGCACAAAGTATGAGGGAAGTATAGTTGATATGTGTGTGAACAGATGGCACACTACTGTTCTATTGTGCTTCAGATATGAAAGTAAATTGACGCTTCCAAGGATAAGTCATGAGTTCTCCTCAGGATGACAGCAGCATCATCAGGGGAGATTATTATTCTGAGCTACTTCGCACATTTCAGCCTGTCTGAAATACTGCTGGACCTAGTACAGATTTTTAACACAGATTTTTAAAACATTCTAACCAAGACTAACAATAACCTTGAAATCAAATCATTTTTATAGCTACAGCAACATAAACAAATTCAACACATGCTGCCTTCCAAGAACAAATAATGTTCTGTAAGCCGCAGGCTTTTGATCCCATTAAATAAAATGCGCAAAGGAAAAAATGGTGCTATTGTCAGAAGAGATGCTCTCTCTCCCCCTAATTCCCTATTAAACACTTGAAAGACACAACACAAACAAAAGCTTTAGATTTTAATTAACATGCAATAATGGAGAAATGCGCTGTTTAATAAACATCAGAAGAAAGCAGCTCTATCTAATCTTAGCCACTATTATCCCCTACCAGAGCATGTGGTATCCATTTACTAATCTCTCTTATACTTATCCACCGATATACTTACATACACAGAATCTGGTGCCCTGCTCTCAATAAGATCTCACACAACACAAGTCAAATATGAAAAATAAGGTCACGATCAGATTTTATACATGTGTATATACACGCACAAACACATGTATGTTTAACTGGAATATGATATGACAATGTAATGTGTGTTTACAGCAGTATAAACACATAATTAATATGAATAATTTTAGAACAAGACTATGCCTACACCCATGCTAGTAGCTCGCTGAGGCTGTACTGAGGCACAGAGGTGCTGTGAGCTAAATGCTAGCATGCTGATAGGTAAATATTTACCATGTTCACCATCTCAGCTCTGTGTGTCAGCATGCTAACATTTGTTAATTAGCAAAGCATTTTATTTTGAGCAATGCTGCGCTAAGCTAACATGTTCGGCAGCAGTCACTCCACTGAACACACGGAAACCAAACTGATATCAACCCTCCATAAAACTCCCGATAAGACAGCGAACAAGCTGACCTCAAAACGTGAATGTAACAGAGTGTTACTGGGATTAGTAACTGTAATGTCATTGAAACAGTAACGCGTCACTGTAAGGCGTTGCCAACCATTGGTTAACATGCTAACTTTAGCTAACTAGCACCAAACACAAAGTAGGCTATACCTGAGCTTGTTAGGAGCTATATTTAGGCCATAAACCAAAGCATTGGAGATATTTTGACCTGATGATTGCACCAGTTGAAAGGTTAAAAGGAACACCCAAGTTATTACAATTCATCCTGAGGGGGGAACATGAATGTCTGTACCCAATTTCATGGCAGTCCATCCATATAGTTTTAGGATTACAAACGTTTTAAGGGGCACTTCTTGTGTGATTGTAGGAATTATGTGCACACACCATGGTACTTGTACACTGGTAGCTTTGCTTACATTCAAAGTCTTTCTCAGTGTAGTGTCGGCCCATCCTGTCTCCACTGGTGGAAGCAGAGTCACTGATGATGTCTCCAAAGCGCTCCACAGACAGTGCTTTCTCCCAGTTCTCCTCTTCCTCTTCTTCCTCTTGTTCCTCCGCTGATCCTTCCTCATCTTCCTCCTCCACCTTCACCTGGAGAAGGATGGAGAGCGAGAGAAAAGTTTCACTTCAAAACACTTGGTAAGGGCACTAGAAGAGAAGAATTGCAGGAGGTAAAAGTGAGCTATATTAAGGAGAGAGCATCAGAGGACGGATACAAATGTTGATATCTTCACATGAGGGCTGTGCTTTGTAGTTATCACAGGATGAACCACAAAAATAAATTTTTAAATCGTTATGTTTCAGCAGAATAGGCACATAGTGTCTGTACATCCTTCACATGTATGGAGGACATCAAATCAATACAACAAAGTGCTAAGCAGCAAAGAGCTAATGCACTAGACAGTCCCTGGAGACAGCGGAGGCTGAAGGGAGTGTCCCGCCAGAGCCATTTGGTGCCTCTGGTAGGTCAAATCACTGGGACAGGCTTCTTCCTTCTCCTCAGATTGGTGCTGGCACGGTAAGCACTCTGGTCTCAGATTTCTCTGTGCCAAGTCTCCATTACTGCCTAATTACCAGCGGGATGAAGGGACAGGATACATTTAATGATCTGAGCTACCTATCTACACAAGGCCGAGGCAGATGAAGCCAGACAGAATATAAAAGGAGAATTTTTAATTGTTTTCACTGGATGGCCAGCTCAGTTTTGTTCACTATTCAGGGTGCTCTATATTCCTGCGAACCAATTCTAGTTTAATTTCAACCTCTCCTCTAACACCCTCCCCTACTTAGCTTGCTCTGCTGAGCACTGTCTATCAGTGTTAAGACCCTGGATTTAACAGTCCTACGTAATGCAAGAGGGAATAATACTCTCAACTGATGCAGATATTACAGTAAAGGGACTTCTTCTAAACATGGTTTTCAAGCTCCATTGGTGCCAGTGACTCAAAACTCTTTCATGTCAGCTTTGAAGTCAGTTTTGGCGGAGGGACACAGGAGGAGGGCAAACCCAGCCCAGGTGGTGGAGGCACTATGTGAATAAAATTAGATGAGGCAATGGTGTAAAGTGAATTCAACTACAGTACATTTCATGGAAATTAGAGATATTACAGTTAAAATGCTTAAGTAAAGTAACATATTCCTTTAGTGTAGACATTTGTAAGCGCAGACCCCTGTCTCTGCATTCATCCAGACAGAAACAGATAGGACATTCACTGATGAGAAAATCTTCTGTGAAGTCAAAGATGCTTGGAAAACCCTGTTTCTTGTAGTAAATTGAATGTCTGGATGTCACCTTGGACTATGGCAAACTGTGATGGATGATTAAAAAATTCATTAAAAAAGCAATCAGCAGTCAACAGCGTAGATCCTTTGACATGTTGTAAAACCCCACTGGAGCACAAAGCATTGATAGAATCCATTTTCAGTCAGCTGTGTTGCCAACACGGAGATGGAAATATCCTAATGTTAATTTTGCTTTAATGAATGCTGGATAAGAGCTCTCATCTCGTCTCAGCCTGTTTACTGTGAGTGTTTGTTACCATCAAACACGGTGATATTTGATGCATGACAATTCAAGTACTCTGCGGCTGGTTTGCCCACTTCTAATCAATTATAAGGATGGGAGGCTTCCATTAAACCAGCCGGATCACCTGAGACAAGCCACTGTTTAGTAAAACACATGCTAAAACCCAGAACCTGTTTCTGGTTCTGCTCGAGGTTTCTGCCTGTTAAAAGGGAGTTTTTCCTTGCCACTGTCTTCTAGTGCTGCTCATGGTGGGAAATGTTGGGTCTCTGTAAATAAAGTGTCAGTCTATACCTCCTCTTTATGAAAAGGTGCCCTGAGATAACTTTGTTATGATATGGCGCTATATAAATAAAACTGAATTGAATTGAATTGAAATGCTGTCTGTCTAAACTTTTCTGATGAACTGCCCAACTTCTGCTACAACATTAATATTTCAGATTTTATTCAATGCAGAGCCAGAGAGATGCATTAAAATATTTATCGGCTGCTGACTAATCTGGAGGAGGGTGTATGTGTTATGTGTTTGCCTTGTTTGTCGGGAACACGTGCATTCACATTGGTGGTAATCAGGAAACCCCTCTGGGGTGAGGACATATTTTTGATTACTGTTATTAGATCTAATATTAAGGTTAGGGATTGTAATTAGGCTCAAGTTTAAAGCAATTAAAACAATTTTGTTAATGTCAAAGAAAGGTTTTAGAAATACTTCAGCGAGAAAAATGTTCACTGGAACAGAGAAAATCACTAACAGTAGAAACATTATGTTATTGTATTGAACCTGGATAGTTGGAAACACAATGTAACATAAACCCAAAAACCTGCATACGCTCCGACCAATAACATTTCTCTCTTTACTTGAGGTACATCATTAAAACACATGCTGAGCAAGTACCCACAAAACCCCATTCATTATTCTATATAAAATTCAGTATACCAAATATTCATTCTGAAAATTGCAGCCATAAAAACAAAGCTTAGCTTAGCCTTACATGAGATGACAGAACATTATTTGTTTTCCTTCATCATTAAAAGCTCTTAAAATATTTTTCCAGCTAAATTTGACCAAGGCAACACAAAACAGTATAACAACAAATACAATACACACTGCACAGTCAGACCACCACAAAAGAAATAATATCAAATTAAGATGCACAGACAGGTATTTGAGTTTGAAATAAGTAAAAGCATTAACCACAAGTGCAAATCCTTAAAACTGAATTCACCAAGCGTAATAAAAATGTTGATTTTAAAGCTTTTTGCCCAACTCTGGAGACCAACACCTGTAGAACATTAACAGTACTGGCCATTTTGGGTTTGACTACTTAAAACGACTACAATCAATATTTTTACAACAACCGTGGATCAAGAAATTGTGTAATGGGAAAGGAGAGCAGGAAAGTGGAACATCTTCTTTTTTTCTCTCTCTCTACCCAACCGGTCGAGGCAGATGACCGCCCACCCAGAGCCTGGTTCTGCTTGAGGTTTCTGCCTGTTAAAAGGCAGTTTTTTCTTGCCACTGTCGCCTAGCGCTTGCTCATGGTGGAAATGTTGGGTCTATACATATAGAGTTGGTTTAGACTTACTCTATATTAATAAGTGCTATGAGATAACTGTTACGATATAGAGCTATATAAATAAAATTGAATTGAATTGAACATTTAGCTGCTAAATGGACAGATATTTCCATCAGGTGCCAAGAAATCTGTGTATGTATGTTTAACAAGTAAAGGGGAGCCGGCCAAGGATAAACTGTGGCATGTATGTAACAGTATGTTTGTAGTTCTTCAGGCAGATGCTGTAGATTTTAAAGTTCAGCACCAGGCAAACAGAATCGTATGAAGTCAATTAAAAATGTGAAACACAGTCTGCACTGATTATCTCACTGACTAAGATTCAGGCTGGTGAAAATATGCATGTTGGCTTGTTTGCCTCTGCAGATTAATCTGCTTTCTGCTGCTTCCTGCTCTTTTCATTTCACAGTGTTTATAACTGCTTCCCACACGCCCCTCATCCCTTCATCTCAGCCTCTTTGATTGAAGGAGCTGGCACACGTCCCAGACAAACAGATCCCAACTAACATAAATATCAGCATCAGTGTTTTGCTTTCCTTTACACTGCGCAGCTGATGTTCATGAGAAATTATTTTAATCTGTTTGCCTTATTACTGAATGTAATAATTTTTTTTAAATGAAAGGCGAGTTTTCCTCAAAAGTGGTCCAATCATTATTATTATATCAATTATTTCTGTTACCTCCTCTGCACTTAAGATCTGCCAATATCGAGCAGCAGCAGCAGTCAGATCAACAGACCCTTGAAGCTACAAACCTTTAATGTTATAATTCCATTATTAAACATTGTTCAGACGTATAATGGCCAAAGCGCAAAAGCTCCTATATTCAATTCAATTCAATTCAACTTTATTTATATAGCGCTATAACAGAGTTATCTCATAGCACTTGTTAATATAGAGCAAATCTAGACCAACTCTATATGTATAGACCCAACAATTCCACCATGAGCAAGCGCTAGGCAACAGTGGCAAGGAAAAACTGCCTTTTAACAGGCAGAAACCTCGAGCAGAACCAGGCTCTGGGTGGGCGGTCATCTGCCTCAACCAGTTGGGTAGAGAGAGAAAAATGATAAGGAAAAGTGGGGAAAAACCTCCTATGTGCACTTTGCAAAACAACACATTTCAGATAGGAGACTTTGGTCTTCAGACATCGATTTCTATTCTGTCCCATTTTGATGTTTTATGTCATTTGAGCCAGTGTAACTGCTTTATTTTTGGCATCAGATGTGATGACTGCCTCTGAAGCCGTCCAAAGGCCTCCAGGCCTCATTTGACTGACTTTGCCTAACGCACATTCACCTGCAGCTTTAGACCAGTTGCACACCAATGCCAAGGTAGTGATGGCACAGTGCAGCCAATGTGATGAAGAAGTGAAGTGAGAAGGCATCAAATCCTATTTCCTTACTCAACATCAGTTATGCTATTGGGTCATCTCTAAGATAAATACATTTAGCTAATTAAGAGGTAATTAGAAATATACTTCAGATATAATCTGCTACTCGCAGAGGGACAACATTTAACAATTCATTCAGCAAAACCAATAAGAATAAATTGCATTTCGGTGCTCGGGCCCTAATAAGCACAATTATTTAGGCCCTTCATACAGGTTTCCCAATTTTCACCCTTTAGCTTTAATTAAGGTTGTTGACAGTATTGTGCTGTATATATTCTGTATTAGTTTGTTTGAGCTTGTTTTCGTTGAAGCTTAAGGATTTAAGGACACACTCAATATTCAGAGTGTTTTTTACAGCTTCATTACGCAACATTCAGCCTGATATATCTTGTATGTTCAAAACGCTGGGATCTCCATTAGAATTTAAAACACTAATCTGTGGCTTTGAACAATGTTTGGCTGCACAACAGGAGTTTGTAACAACTGGCCCACTATTGAATCAGTTAGGTTTAAGTGGTTTAAATGTGAGGTCATTTTTCCATGAAGCTTTTAATTAGGGTTTACTACAGTGGCCAATGGAGCTCAGAGGAATGCAAAGCACAAGAAAATAAAGAAAAGATCTTCACCACTTTGACAACACACGCAGCATTTGGAAATAATGGAGTGACGTCTGCGAGCCAGTTCAGGCAGTCAACTCGACCTGCACTGCTATACACGCGCCTCACTCTCCACAACCATCTACCAAACACACCCTCCTAACTTGGCGGCCTCTTTAAGCTTCAAAAGTTTCCCATCTCTCCCTCTGCCTGTCGGTACCACCTCTGCCCTGCATCGGTATTGCTGCCTGTTCTTCCAGCCCCACCACCACCCCAGCATCCACCTGCAGGCTGCGGCTGGGGGGGGGGTTAAGATATTTGCTATTTATATATATGTATATGAGGTTGGAGCCCAGACGCCCAACTATGTCCTGCTGGTGTAATAAACACCTCAAATGTGAGCTGTCTGACTGAAATCATTCAATCGCAATTCGTAAATCACAATCAAATACAGAAACAATGTGTTTCTTGATGCATTACCAGCACCTGTAGATCAGTGGAATAACAGGAATGCATTGGCAGGAATGCGTATCGCATCACCTTGTATATGCATGTGCATCAATGTTTAAAAAAACTTTGCTCCACGGCACATAGTGGTCAAAAGCTCCACAGGGTACCTTTAAGTTGCCGCTCAAGTAATTTAGGTTAGGAAACAGAAGGGTCCACTTATGTAGCCAAGCATTCAGCCTATTATTTCCTCCAAACCAGTGTCACAAGACGCACCCTGTAGATGTCATGATCCCCACTGCGCATAATGACACACCGCTTCCTTAGTTTGCCCAGCAATTTCTCCCTGAGAATCACAGGCTAATTTGTTTCACTTGAATAGCAGCTAGAACGCATTCTGCTACACAGGACCTGAGCATTCTCCACAGAGCCATGTGTGACTCATCCCTGTGTTCAGATGTCGGAGGGGATCGATTCAGTCTTCAAGACATTTCAGTGCTCCTTTCATTTCAGATACTCATAATGCTGTGTGAGGACAACAATGCTGACTACTGCCGTGCTGTAGTTTGCAGTAGAATAACAATATTACTTGGTATTGCCAATAAAACAAGTAGTTGGGTTCATCCCAAATGTTTAACTGTTTACTGTAGTTTAGTTTAGCCTTACCTCACATGTTAATAATGGCTTTTTAACTGAATTTGCTGAATTTGTATCTTCTGTGGTTGTTAAACTCGACAGAGGTATGATTAGTGGTGATTTTAATGTACATGTTCATGACGCCTCAGATGAATTTGCAATATTATATTTGATACTGTTTTTAATGCGGACACCCAACCCATCGAGCGCCCCACTCATTCCCGCACTCTTAATTGCCACTCTGCTAACATATTGTCTTTGCAGATCTAAGCCAGGACATGATTTTTCCTGCCCAGACAAATTATTTTGTTTGCTCCTTTAACAATCTCTGTGTGTCGACCCTAGATCTGGTTGCTCCTCTCAAAATCAAAAAGTCTCTTTTTGTTAATGTTTTTAACAACAGTTTTCAAGAAGTTGTTAAAAACTCACCTCTATCACAAGTACTTTGTGTGTGTCTATGTTCAGTGCAGATTAAATATGGGTTTTAATATAGGGTGTTAATTGTTTTTCCTCTTTTGTTGAGATCTCTTTATAAGCCCTGTTGGGCTTCTTAAATCATAAAAGCATAATCTTTTTTACTCCTTTAACGCTTTATGTTTTTTGTGTATTATTATTACAATCCACTTAACCTGCTCTGTCAGACCATATAAACCGCTCCACAAAAGAAGACCATTACAAAGTTACCTGAGTTACTGAGCTAACCAGATAGATTTCTAAGTAACAGATAGCGAGCTACCAAGCTTGGAGAGGTATGGTGACTGACTAACACTAGCTGCTAACGTGTCAGTGGTTAGACTCATTTTGCTTTGCCACATGCTGGAGTACTGTCTTGTTATTTAAACAAATGCTGAAACTGCCAAAATTGTGGCCATATTTTTGAAACAGTTTAGCAATATTCTTCTTGTTAATAAATGCCACAGTGATGTTAAAACAATAGGCAGAGCTTACTTGAGCTTCAACTGTCCTTATCGCAGTATTGCAACAATATCAAAAATGCCATTTGAAAGAACTGAAACTGGAAGCTGCTGACATTTTCCCAAGGTTTTGCCATTCAAAGCACTGGGCTGGATGGTTAACCTGCCGAGAGGGCTGCTGGCCAAAAGGCAACAGAATCTCCTGACTAGCCCTGGATTAAGCAAAACAGGAGCTTATGGTTTGTCTTTGCTCATTAAATGTAAGGTTTATGGATTCTTGACAATAAATGGGAGGAAAGAATAACTGCAAAAAGGTAATACACACCAAAGTCATGTACGGTGTTATTTAAATATTTTTAGGTGTACATTTAGTACACTTCATACAAGGCTAAATTTAACAAACACCTTAAACTAATTCTTACCTGTTGTAGGTTGATCAAAACATCTATCTCTGGGGCATGGCCTCCTGTAGCCATGGGACCTGGCTTGCAGCCAGGGAGTGAAGACTATCTATGCTCTATGACGAGGACAGGGGCCTGCAGAAAGGGCGGCTAGTGTGGCTGGAATAAAACTAAGAGAGAGAGACTGGGTATTGAGTTGCTGTGGGGAAGGATTTGTGTGGGGCAGATGTGACTGGATGAACTGTGTTAGAGGTAAAGGAAGACAGGGGTGGCGGGGTCAGCTGTGGGAGTCGGGTGGGGTTAGTGCAGTTGGGAGAGGGGAATAAGCGTGAGAGGGAAGGAGGAAAAGATGGGGTGCAGAGCAGCAGGGACCTGGGGGAGAATGGGGATCAGCCTTTCTCTTTCACGGTTGGGGATCCAGGAAGCCTTTGGGGTGGCATAACCTGCAAGAGTGTGGACAGGAGAGATGACATTACTAGTCTGACATGGGGAATAAATGGGCAACCAAGAACACATAATGTACAGCAAACACTGTAAATGAGAACTGCATGCTAAGAAATCTACATAAAGCCACACACAGTTTGAAATAAAAGTGCTGTGCATGTTTTGAGCATATCTGTTACATTTAATTCAAATTTAAATCTGAACCAGTGAGTTACCTTTATGCACGTATAAAATTAAAAGTATGTCACTAGATCATTTAATTAACCAAACACCTAACTCTGATATATCATGGCATTTCATTGCTGCTTCACACCCACATGTTGACATTTGTGGGTTGTTTTTTTAAATTAATACATTCATCTCTTGTGATCCCTGTGGTGTTTTCATTAGCTGCTATGGTAATACAGAGGTGACATGCAACAAGAGTCCCTGTCTGGACTCAATGTGAGGGTGTTGCGGTCACAACCATGACATCCCTGCTGTTTTTATTCTTATTTGGTGGATTTTTCTGTGGAGTAAAGTAAAACACTACACACTTATTTTTGCAAGCCTCAATGTAATATATATATACAGTATATATACTGTACACCAACTCCTCAGGGAGATGTTCGCCAGCTAGCTGCTAGCGTTGTCTCTCTGCTGTGTGGTGCTGGGCAGGTCGTGTACGGCAGGTTTACAGTATCTGAGCTTTTTCTCTGCAGCTGACTGCTCCAAGTAGGAACAGGGTTGATGAGAGTGAACCAAAACAGGGAGGATGTGGCATAACACCACAGCAATGAGCTAAAAGAGGCTAAAGAAAAGTCTATACAGCAGAGGGGAACTGTGTTGGGTGAACATTTTCTTTGGGGTCATCCCTACAAGTGACCCCTTTGACATTACACACAGTCAGTTGATTCATTGTTGATAATAAAAAATATTGATTACTGCAGCTTTAAACTGGATGTTTTGACTCCAGTTAAGAATTATAGTGTTTCAAATAGCAATTAACAACTAGCTAGCTTCAGATTGACTGACTGGCATTACTTAACTCACTTCTCAGCAAACACGCACATACACAAACAAGAGAAGGCAACTTGGCACTGTTTAATTATCCTGATGATGCCAAAATAGACACCGCTGATTATTTTGGTTTTTGAACATGGAGGAAAACAGGTGCCTCTCATCCACGCAAACATGCCAAGGATTGCTGGTCTGCAATTATGCGGGGCAGTGTGGGAGAGTGCACGCCAGACAATTGCCATATACCATTGTCATTTCCTTCAGCAAAGATCTAGTCTTTGTACTCTTCATAGTGTCGTATTGTTCTGGTAATTACATCACTTGTGGTTAAGCAATAATTTATAAGTATGCAGCAGAAAAGCATCTCTAAGAAGAAGCAAACACTTAAGGCTCAATGTTTTGTGAAGGCTTTTACAAGAATGATTACGGTGAATGCAATGAGGAAACAAAACAAACAAATACTGGACAGAACCCAACATATATTATGTGAATATTAGATACTGTGGACATAAAGTCATAAAAGTCATGGGAATTGATGGATAAATTCCAAGTGACCCACTCGGTCTGGAGCTGCTGTTTTTCTACTGTCACAATATGAGCCTCTACATCTGTCTCAGTTTTATTCAGCTGACTCATTTGCTCCCTCTGAGACATTTACAGCTGGCTCATGGCTCACATCATGCACAAATCAAAGTACATTGTAGAGACGAGTACGCAGAACCGTTTGGGGTTATGTCTTGAGCAGGTATTGTGCTCAATATGGCATTGCACACATTATCACACTGTGCTGCGTCTCCAAGAACAACCTACAGTGGGATTTTTTTCATCGCCAAAAGCAGGTTTCAAACCTTGTTGCTTTATCATGTGTAAAATCCAACGGTGCTTCTGGGTTGGCGTTCTTGGTTAAGTTGCAGAAAAGAAACCAGAGTTGAGTGTTTTATTGCTCTTCAGTCCATTAATGCATCTCATCTGTAGGTTAAATGAAGCATTCACCGTTTTGAATGGTGCAGAATCTTACTAGCTTAACGGACAATATGTATTTCAAAGTAAGTGATCTGTGCATTGACAGCTCAGTAAACAGCCTGTCCACACAAACACACATGTTCCTCTCTACGTCCATTGTGCTTGAAGGGCCAGTGTGTCATTGTGATCGACCATCTCACCGGTGGAGTGTGTAGTCTAGTCACCTTGGCTAAAGCTGACCCAGCTCCTGCCCAGCCCACCACCAACTAACTCACTGCTACACTCATATCAAATGTCCCACCCGCTTCACAGCAGCTGTGTAATCAGAGAGCTCTGAATGTCTCACCCTTTGAATGTGTGAAGGGGACGCTGACATACGCAAGTGACAGACACTGATAGTGGTGTGTGTGTGTGTGGAAACAAAAACCTCTGGTGATTGACGTGGGGCGACAAAACACACGATGAGGGTGACTCAGGACAGACCCCAATAATAAATAATCAACCACAGAAAAGTACAGGAAAATACTGGCCCGAATGCTCGGTCACGTGTGGACGAGAGGGAATGCACACTCACCACCTGATCCTCATTTTCAACTACTGAGAAACACTAAAGATATTACTAATGAGAGACTGGTTATGTTACAAACCAAAACATGTGGGTGAATAACACCAAAGAACACAAATATTATGTATGATGGCTCAGTGATTACATGGCTGGCGGCTTAAGAATGTCATAATAACGGTATTAGCATGAACACACACACACACACACACACACACTACATGCCTATTTCCAGCTGGTCGCAGCTAAAACATTTTGGTAGCTTAAGTTGTAGGGCTCTAACTAATGATTATTTTCATTATCGATTAATCTGCTGATTGTCATTAAAAAAAAATTGAAAAAAGCAGATTAAAGCCCAACATAATATCATCCAATGTCTTGTTTTGTTGACCAACAGTCAACGACCTAATATATATTCAGTTTATTATCAAATAAGAGAAAGAAAAGCACTGAGACGATGGAACCTGGAAATGTTCGGCATTTCTACTTGTAAAATAATTAATTGAATATTAAAATAGTTCAAGTCTGTTGAAATAATTAACCGACTAATCGTTTCAGTTCCGTTTAGTTTGTTTGCTTAAGTGATGAATAAGGTTGTATTCAAGTAGATTTAAATATGTTTACATCTCACAATAATGCCAATGTGCAAAGCCATTTCTGTGATTGCATCAATTAGCAATACTCTATAATGATCCTGTTTGCATGAAGTCTACCTCTTGTTCATTTTCCAAATGCAACAAAAATAACTGCTGTCTTAGTTCCGCTGTTTCAGGGACAGAAGCAGAGATGTTTGTGTGGTTGCTGCACAAGCAACCTGGTGTTTTTTTGTACGTCATTTAATCAACGTAACCAGAGTGGATCCTTGTGCCTAAAGGCACTGTGCTTTGGTGGAGCACTTTACGAACTAGGCTACAGATGCCAAACCCATATCTGCCCTGTGGCCTCCAGATGGCTGCAGGGATTCAATCAAGTGAAGCAGACATCCATACAGCGTTAAAGCAGTCGTGAACAACAGAAATGAGTGAGTATAACTATTTGTTTTCAATCTCGGTAGACTATTGACATTCTTGCCTTAAACCTGTATTTGTATGTCGATCTACTGTTTGGATAGCATTTCTTTAAAGGCCTGGTCTAGAGTAATAAACTTTTTCTATGGTTAAATAGGATCGGTTAATCACCTGATGCATTGAGAACCATAAAGCACAAGTTTACAGTATACTTTAACACATTTTTGATGCCCTGATTTTTCTTATTATATTCCAAGAGTGAGATAAGAGTGAGACATCTTATGTTATTGTAGCCCTGCCCCTCAGCAGGAGCCTGTGGCTGCTCACACGCCTGCCACACAGTGTAAACAAACAGGCCGCGTTCATGTTCCCGTGTTGACACACAAGAGGCGCTGTTCACTCCGAGCTTCATTGGAACCGCAGATTTCTCAAGCAACCATTCAAACTCGTCCGGGATTTGAGAAAAAAGCTGTCAAACGATTGCTGTTGCTCACCGAGACACACAGGTAGGATGGCGCGCCCCCGAGTGTGTGTATCAGTATGGTGTCGCCAGAAATAAACCTCAGGTGGTGAGGACACCCATCAACCACTTTGACCGTGAAATGTCTGAATCGGCCGCAGATCCTCTGATCACACATTTCTGGTTGTTAGTCTTTGCAAAACGCTAAGCCGTTATGGCACTGAAGAACCACAGAGTGAGTAGCTTTGGTCAAAAAAACGGAATAAGAATTAGGCCTATTCTTGGCATCGGTGCTGCGACATCTTGCAGAGTTTCACAGTACGTACTGGCAAACATGGGCGCGACTTCACATACAGAGGGAGACGACCACAAACCACAGTTAACCTGTTAAACCACACATATCAGTCAGTAGCCCCACTAATATTACTCGGTACTTAATGTAGCCTTGAACACATGCGCAGCTTGTATCGACTAACAGGCAAGCGCTGCCAAAACGTCATCTGTGTAGGCCACTGCAGTCTCCCGAAAACACAATACAATCGTAGTGTTCTGACTCTCCTGTCTGCCAGAATGTCTGAACAGAGGCCCCCCGGCAGAGTCACAGGTCTTTGCCCAGCAACAACGTCACTGAAACATTTGCGTTAGAAATAGAAGTTTAGTTTGAGCCCACAGCCTCACGGTGAGGACTGCAGCGTGCGGGTCACTAGCGTTGGCGCTAACGTTAAGCTAGCTGTCCTTGGTCAGTTATCCCTCCGAAACCACTATTATATAAACCTTCCGTTTCTACACTCGTTAAAAATAGAATATGTGTTGTGCGCGTGTGGAGGTTTTGGAGTTGTTTAAACAGTTTGACAGAGCTGTGCTGAGTATTTAGTAATTACTTTTTCAATGTGTAATGGCCAATTTATTACAGCTTCTAAGTAGCAGTATGTTAGCATTGTCACTGTCCGCCCACTAGCATGTTGACGTTAGCATTTAGCTCAAAGCATGCTCCCATCGTTCCTTTAAACTTGACCTCTAAGCTGTGAGCAGGAACCATACACGCAATTCAATTTACGTCCATTGTGGTAGGGTGGAGGAAGACGTCTCAGAGACGGCGGATCCTAAATCATTAACAGCTAATGTATATGCATGGCGAGATAAGTGAGAAAAGATGCACTGCAGTGTAATGAGGGTGAACTAGCCCCCTTTAATTGCTTAAAATCAACCATCAAGCTTAATCTTACATGGCAAGACTTTGTGTTATGTAATAGTAAAATCTCTTGAAATGAATGAATGAATCCCAAGAAACTCTTGGACAAAGCAACAGCCTCAAGATTTGGGTCTTTACCCCTTCAGTTCTATATATATATATACTGTATATAATCAATTCTTGCTCTCAAATCTTAAACTCCTGATTTATAACACGCTGAAGCTGAAAGGTGTCAGGTTGTCACGGCCAGCTGCTTTAACCCTTCAGTCTTTGAAGCCCCATCAGTTCCTCCTGTCGCTGAGTCACCGTGACCTTCTCCACCTCTGGCTCCCGTTTGAACTCGACTCTCGGGCTCACAGGTGACACATGCGGCTTCTGCCCCTTTTCTGAGCGAGAAGGCAATGCGCGTCCTGCTGCTTCGATAAAGCGCACAACCGCGGCCGTCGACATACTACGATGAGTGAGCCACCGCCTCCGGAGCGGCTCGGCTCGGCTCGGCTCGGCGCGGCTCGGCGCTGCACCCACACGCGGCGCCGTACCTGCAGGGGCAGACTCCTTGGCCTCGGCTCACCAGGTCGAACGCCTCAGTTCTGCAACGTTAGCGCCATCTCCCCTTGCTCGGGCACACGCGCGTGGTCTTTGTTGCACAGCAGCCGCATCATCACGCCGATGCCAGTGCGCATTTTTTTTTTTTTTCCTTTTTCTGCTGCCCACTCAAAAGTCAACGCTACACCCATTTGCATTTGTAACCGCGGGATTCGTCGCGATTTACCTGCGATTTCGGAGAGCGGTCCAGCGGTCGAGGGGGGGGGGGGAAGAAAAGACAAAACTGGGCGCGAGAGATGCTGCGACTAAACACGGCGGCGGCAGCAATACTGGTCCATGCCGTTAACCTAGTGGAGACACGCCACGTCACGTCACGTCACGTCACGCTGCCTGCTGGATTTGCGAAGGATGCTCAGCGTGGCCACGTGACTCTGGAGGACAACCTGCCAGTGATCCGAAGTCACTGGCGGATGGACAAGAATGACATGCTGTCTAAACTGTTTGTGTCTTAGGAAGGTAGGTAGGTGATATATAAAGCTGCTATCATCATCATTGCTATTGTTCTTATTTGCAGTTGTAATAGAAGAAGCAGTAGTAGTGGTGGTGGTGGTGCTGGTAGTGTAGTATACAAGCCCCAAGGATGCAGTACACACTATGTATAAATGTTGTGGTGCAGTGAGGAGTAGCCTAATATATGCAGGCTTAACACAGGCTGCCCACTTCTTTTCCTACTGTAAGTCTGCGACACACTTGCATCTTTATTCAAAGGAACACTTACATACAGAAATACATTTCTATGTATTCATTTTTTATTCCAGCCGAAGCTTTTAAAACTATTCAACCCCATACAATAACCACACAATGGACAAATGAGAGGCAACCACATTGTAAAATATCCAACAGCTGAAAAGGTGAACAAATGCACTCAAACTATCCATAACAGCCTCCAAAATGTTGTATTCGTATAAATTGCTGCATCTTAAATGCAAGTTCATTTGTCATCACACATTTTTCATTTCATTTCACACAGACCTCACTGGACAGTTTTCATATAGGGGCTATTCATATTTCATTTGAAATTATACAGTGAAGTTGGTGGTTTATGAATTCACACCCTCTGCACTGGGCACTGATTTTGGAAAAAGATGTTGTCGCATTGCATTTTTTTAGGACGTTTTGCATTTGCTGTTGTCCACAATGGTGTAATTGTTAATGGCAAACGTATCTGTTCGTCTCTTTTGGCTCCTCTGTCTCTTTAGATCTGCTTGCTCTGAACAAACCCCCATCCAGGTGGAGTACATCCCTTACCTGGACTCTCTGGCAGAGCAGGTGGGGTTTCGACCAAACATGCCGTTGCTGTTGATGAAAGACCTCCAGCTGGCTCTGCAGGCTTGGCTGGGTCCATGCACTTCAAATCAGTACCGCCTGACTGGACCAGGAACAATGGGCTGGAGCCTGTCAGGCCACTCGGTTGGAGCGGGCATTTCATAGTTTCGGCCCTTCCGGACCAGAATGGAACCAGAGACCAGACTGGGCAGAATGTGACTTTCTCAGGTGCTGCGCTGCTTTTTCCACAAAAAACACTGACGCCTCCTTCTTTCCTCTCACATTCTGTAAATCTTAAATCTTGTTTAAATCCTACATGACATTAAAAATGCTCCTCTGGTGTGGTGTGTGCCGATCAAATTAAGCAGGACAGCAAGTGTTTTTTTGCTTTAGCTTGATCAGACAGGAAGTATAGCTCACTGGCTTCATGTCTGTCACTCAGAAATCAAACATACAACATGTCTGCAGCATTTGCACAATAAGATAAGCACATCAGTGTAGGTTGCTTGGCTTTGAAGGGAATGCTCCTCAAGGAGTGAATCCGGGAGAGTAGAGCAAAAATCCCAGAGACAGTGTGAATTATCTGGAGAACAGCGCCATCTTGTGGCCTCTTTTTGTTACTGTAACTCAGAAACCCGTCACTGAACACACAGGTGTGTGTTCAGCTTCACAGAATATCCGTGCCAATGAGGCCAACTGAATCTTTCTATCTGTTTTTTTTTGGGGGGGGGGGGGTTAGATATCTATATTTTCTGGTGTGCTTTGTTTAACATTAAATATCTCCATGTAGTGTAACTTTGAAATACATTTGTTTTATTTTGGTATATTTCCGTGTCAAACTTTCTTTACTGTCCAGAAAAAGATATGGACGTAATTTCTTACAATTCTGTCAACGACCTCAGCGGAAAATGGGAATATAGCGTAAAGATAAATAATATGTTTAGTGTACACAGTGAGACGTTCAGAACCACTGATGCATTATCATTATACTTACATTCATCCAATCTAACAACAATTACAGACAATCTAACATTTAAACAAGGATTTTATTCCCAACCCTAAACAGATTAATAAACAAATGTTTGATGATGTTAATAGACTATATTTATACCCCAAAGCTCTGGAACACACTGCCAATAGATATCAGGGAAGCCAGCTTTTTCACTTTAGCCTTTAATTAGCTATCTGCAATTAGGTTTTTAGTTGCTTTTAAATATTATTTTAAATTTTATAATTTAATTTTAAGAGACGAGAGGAAGAAGTGAAGGTTATGAGGGAGGAAGAGGAAAATATTAGGAGGGAGGAGGAAGAGAGAGCTCAGGAAGAGAGGAGACTGGAGGAACAAGAAGGAGGAGAACTGAGGAAGTAGAGAAAGAGGCAAAGAGAGGAAGAGGAAAGGATCAGGGTGAAGGAGGAAATGGCTAAGGAAGAGAGGAGTGAGTGAAAGCAAAACAGACACCATGCGATTGTGTCGGGATAAACAGGACTCAGTGTGATTAGTCCAGGTAAAAGGAAAAGAAAATAATAAGTAAAACCGCGGTGAATGAGTGACGTGTACACTGTGTGAGTGCTTGGTTTGTCGAAGCAGCCGATGAGGGGAAACCTAACGGTGTTAACATAACCTCATTGTCTGTTGAAGTAGACGCCAAGACGGGTAATTATTGTGGTGAACAAAAGTCTGAAATTTTAGACGGAGATGCAAGAGAAAGAGGAAGTAGAAAAAAGATAAAGAGAGGAAGAGGAAAGGATCAGGGTGAAGGAGGAAATTTTAAACATTATTTTAAATTT
>JAVQJF010106040.1:0-10413 GCA_036023855.1 Gadopsis marmoratus
CTTGGGGTTCAGTGTCTTGCCCAGGGACACTTCGACATGTGGACAGCAGGGGCTGGGATCGAACCACCAACCCTGGGGTTAATGGACGACCGCACTACCCCCTCAGCCACAGCCGCCCACTGAAGTGCTTTGTATTGCATCAACTGTCTGTAGTTGTGCTGGAATTCAATATCTTCACATGTGATACATGATCTTCACATATTTATTTTAGTCTCTATGTAGTAAGTCTACTGTATTGTCTTTCTAACAATTTACATTCTTGTCAATATGGAAAAGCCTCTGAAGCGCGTTGACTCTCATGGTACTTTAAAGCCCTCCTCTGAAGCCTGCAAAAATGAAATTCCTTGAGGTGTGTTAGCAGCAGGCAGGGTAACCTACCACCCCGGCTCAGTGGTGTGCTAAACTATGGGACACATTACTAAATGAAGAAATATTTTACAAACAGCAACACTGAATAACTCGATGAATAACTAATATGTGCTTGACAGGCTTTATGTTGCTAAGGTCAGTGAGGAAGCTCTATCACGCTGGGAGGTCACTGACTGGCTGGATATTTAATAAAGGCCCAATATATCTCTGTAAATGACAAGCTATAGTACATTGTCACAGTGTAATGTTTTGCTTAGAAATAGCTATCTTTTGAAAACAGACGAGATCGCATTCTGGCATATTGAACGATTGGTTCACCTAAATTGAGGACATTTACTAAGCAACAGTTACTGTGGCCACTAGTGACCATTATGTGATCACGCTAAATGCTAAAACCTAATTACCTAACAGTAACAACAAATGGAGAAGAGTCATGAAGTAACTGAAGTAACATACCATATAGCAACAATTTTCTAAACCTTTTAAACATTTGCCCCCCCGAAGCTACTTGTCATACCAGAGTAGCAGTAGCAGTAAAACTCCTGAGCATGTTGAATTGAGCGAGGGTACATTTTATTGCCAGTGAATCTGAACTTAATAATAATGTGTCATGTTTATTTCAACTGTTTTATAGTCTTGCTTTAAATTACAAAATGTTCACACTCACTATGGACTGTCTGATGGATACGTGGGTTCCACAAACAGAGTGCTAAATGTCAGTCAGCTTGGGAATTTGACCAGTTTTCTGCAGCTATAGATGCGGCTCTCCATCCGGAGCCAACTGAGGAGCCTCTGTGCTGTTTTGACAAGATGCTTTGCTTGTATTGTTCTCTTTCAGACCTCCTTTTGAATAAGCAGCATGGGAGTGATTCAAACAACACAAAGTTAAGCATTTCATCTGTGCGCTGGGATGCCTGAGTATGAATTGCTCTTATTCTGTCTTAGCCTTTACTGCCTGTTATGTGTGTGTGCAAAGAATTCTTGACGTGCATTCTCCGACTTGCAACAGGGTTTTAGTCCCCGTCTAATCTTTTCTTCTCACTCCAATCGGGATTATGAAAAGTCTGCGGATGGATTACTCAAATTAGTCATTTCGTGCCTCTGATTTGCTTTTGTATTTCTCCACCTTTTAATTGGTTCTTTAGTACTTTGTGAAATATTTTCAGCAGCTCAAATTTAGCTCCTAGTTTATTCAATAAGAAATCAGACAGAGGAGGACAACAATGCAAATTAAGCACCACTTTATGCTGTGCAAAGTGGTGCTTGAAGTCTGCTCATAGTATGCATCACATCTGTGTGTGGAGATTCTAGTCTAGTGGGATGTCTCTTCTCTCAAATCTGTAACAAGGCATTTGTCTTCGCAGCTTCGGTGATTGCATGAATCAAACTCTATTTGTATGTCATGATAATGTAGAGCACTTTTCCCTCGGATAATTACAGGTGCAACAGCTTCAGTTTTAGTTTTGAATTCCTTCCTCTTTCTAAAAGTAGTTTGTCTCCATTTGGTAATCTTTCATCTTCTTGATTATTTCAAGTATGACGTGTTGATACGACCAGCAAGCATCTTCACCCCTAACACCAAGCTATTTGCACATGGGGGTGGAAGCAGTATACTATTAGCCACGTGCAATTTTCCTGGTGGGTGCCCTGCTCTCATTCTCCTCATTAGCCTTTCCTTCTATGCACCTGCACAAATGCCAAATGGACTATTCAGGCAAGTGGGTTTGCAGGTTATGTGAATAAAAGCTTCTTGAAATGTGTACTTGGACTTTTATCCTACCTTTCAGTTCTCTGCAGGATATCATTCCCTTTCTTCCACAGGCTAATTGCTGGGGGCGAGGCTTGAGGCTTGCATTCAAGAGTGACTTCGCTGCCTGTGCGAGCTTTTAGCAAGGCCCTTAATGGACTTTTGGAGAAACTGGGAGGTGAAGCTGTGGGGAGGGGGCAGAGAAAGGTTTAATTAAAAATTAAAAATTAAAGGCAACCTGAAACTTTGCAGATCATCTGTGCCGTACTGAGATCAACGCTCCTTCAGCTTTCAGTGAGAGTGGCTCGAAATGTCAGCATGAACTTAGGTACATAGTCTTGAGCACAATAGGCATTTCTGCTACCTGCCTTACCATCCTTCAACTACACACACACAAAATGCATCCTCACCAACCTGCACGGTTTTCAGGTGCTGTCCACACTCATCATCACATTTTCTCAGACATCATTTGTACCCCCAAGTGTCTTCACATGTATCAAGACAGAATTAAATTTCTCATCGAGCCAGTCAGATGGAAGTCATCAAAGCTTTACAAATAAATCAATACCCAATCTACATGGGAAAGCATGCACAATGCCAGAAAGCAATCCAAATCAATATGATGAAACAACTGAAAGTAAAATGAGACACGCCATCAGATTCATATTTTTGCAGGCAGAGCCCATAGTGACACCAAATGAGTCTGCAGACTGATTGCTGAGGAAAGCTACAGCAGGATGCTGGTTTTTATCTTAGGAGATGATCAAATGCACAGACTGATAAGCGGGATAAAAGCAGAGGAAGGGATGTAATCTTACCTAACACCATTAGTTGGGCAGTGGAATAAATAATGCCGTGTTTATTTTCAGCCACACACTGATACATCCCGGAATCTGACAGGTTTAACACAGGTATAGAAAGGGCCCCATTTTCGATTTGCACCCGGCCCTGTGGAGGAAAGAGAAACAGTTCTGCATATCCATTGCAAGGCCAGTCTATTAAGTCCGAAAGCACAGCAGCAATTATTGTTGCACCATAAAAGGAGGAGGATGGCAGGAGAGGAGAAAGCAACTAAAGAGCCTTGTGCAATTCTACGTACACTGACCTTGTAATGGGGGAGGAGATAAGGAGGCAGCGGCGAAAACCGCAAACCTGCATCTTAAATACATATTTATTTTCTGTGGTTGGTCAATTGGAAAAATTATGATTACAGCTCAGATGATGCGTTTTGAGTGACAGTGATTTTTAACCCATTTAACTAATCAGAGATCCTTATTGCTGCGGGGGGGGGGGCTCTCAAACTGTTATCTTGCTTAGTAACATAAAACATATTAGTGACCCACTTGCTGGTCACCCCCCACCCCCCTAACCCACCAATTTGAAACATATTGGTGTGTTTAGCAGTCATGAGGGGTGAAAACAGTCATACAATGTCTCTGTGTTTTCAAGTTTTTAGAAAACCCTTAAATAAAAAAGCCTGTGTCAAAGAAAATAAGCCTGTGTCAAAAAAACTGGAGGTGTGGAGTATGACACGTGGGAATCTACCAGCGCTATGAAAAGATGCTACTGGTCACAACGTGAGAAATGTAAGAGTTTTCAGAGCTTGACCCGTTCTAATGTATTCAGACAGAAAGCCAATTTTCACCTCACGTCATCTGTGCAAATTTGAATGGCTGGACCATTTGTGTTTATTCCCCCCAAAACTATGAATGACCTATGAATGTTAGCTGTAAGCTACCTAGCAACATACACACCAACCATGTCTGTGGGAATGTGACTGTGTGATTGTGTCCAGCTCAGCCTCAGAACTCTCCTTTGACCTCTTGTCTCTTTACGTTTATTAACTTTACGTTTTATTTATTAAGGGGCGGGGTGTGGCACAGGAGGTTAAGCTGTGGACTTTCAACCCTGGCCATATATCAAGTAGCTGTGGTTCCCGAATTAGAGCTGTTGACTTTCATGCCTGGGGTTGGCACCTTGGGTTGGAGTTCTCATTCCAGCTCCTCCTGTCCACATGTCGAAGTGTCCCTGTGCAAGACACTGAACCCTTAGTTGCCCCCTCCCCCGGTTGTGCGTAGCTATCCTGCCTGTCCCTGACCAAGATAGGACAGGGCATGTACACTGGATTTGGTCTCTGGTCGCCATCGAAGGCTGACCACTGCTCCAGGTCCTCTCGGAAGAAGGCTGGCCGGATGGGTTGTATGTGTGTGTTTGAGCATTGTTCTCTGCACGTGTGTATATGTGTATCATGATTGACCAATAAACGACCTTACGGTCCAATTATTATAAAGAAAGTTCATAAAGCCCACAAACCTTTGGCTGAAGTTGAAAGATTTTAACTTTGCAGATCGTATTATACGTATTATCTGCTTATTTTTTGTATTTTATCAGGTTTTTACTTTGTACTATAGGTATATGGATAATGGTTTGTCCTGCCGACAAGAATAGTGTAAACTTTCTGAAAACCACCCTATCTCTCTAACCCTCTGTTTGTTTGTGTACCACAAGGACAGCTGTGTGCCTATCTCTCTCTTTCTCTCTCCCTAGTTTCTCATCCTTGTCCTCTTTATCACTCAGGCTTCTCTGTGTTGGTCCATCAGCCATGCTGGGACTTCTCTCTCTCCCCTGGCTGTCGGTGCTTCATTCCAGATGTTTGGATCTGGATCTGCATCCTCCAGGAGATTTAGCCTCTCTGTTTGTCCCTCTCTCTTTGTTGTATGCATGCTGACCTTGTCTCTCTCTCCATCTGTGTATGTTTGTTCTCCTATCTGTGTGAATGTTGTGATTGAGCTTTTCTCTTCTGTGTTTATGTAGTCTGTTCTCTTCCAGGTTTCCATGGTGGAGACGAGGTTATGTGGCTCAAGGCCTGTTTGGAGACACCTGCAGTTGCTCCACATCCTTCCAGATACATTATCCGTATATATCTTTAAAATCTGTCTCTACTGTAATTTTACTATGTTGGTCTATACTGTACACACAACATTTATTACAGGGTTGTCCATTCTGGGAGAGGGATCCCTGCTCTGGTCCTCTTCCTGAGGTTTCTTCCAATTTTTCCCCCGTTAAAGGTTTTTTTGGGGGGGAGGTTTTCCTTACCCGAATCAAGGGTCTAAGGATAGAGGGTGTTGTATGCTGTACAGACTGTGAAGCCCCTTGAGGCAAATTTGTGATATTGGGCTATATAAATAAAATGGACTTGACAATGAAAGCACAGCACTAAATCGCTGGAGGATCCCTTGAATTTTCAACAGTAGCTCTACCTTGCAAGTGGAAAATGAATGACAGGTTGATTCTAGCCATCAAAAGCCAGTTCTGATAAAGCACATGCATTCATATAGAACAGGTTACTTCATAAATAATCTTTTAAACTTTTTCTGTACATGTATACAGAAGTGTATTGCTGTTATGCGAGAAAAAGAAACAGATCTGTATCACCTTATAATGTGAAGTGTTTTGTTAAAACAAGATGTTTCTCACGTTATTACGACATATATACATGTCATATTATAACAAGACACCTTTTGTGTTATAACAATATACTATTTCTCTTGCTATAACATAATAAGTACTATATTGTTACAAGAAAAAAGGTTTCTTAATAACATGTTTGTATGTCGTAATAACATAAAAATATCATGCTATAATGTGAAAAACACCTAGTTATAAAAATACACTTTTTATATTAAAATATGGTTCTGATCAGTTTTTCTTTTTCACCCCAGAAGTCAATGAGAGCGACAATGTCACTGAAAAAACTAAATAGTTAAAAGAGTATAAAAGGTTTCTCAGTAAGCCTCAGAACAGCTTAAGTGGGCCTTAACTGTGAAGTGTGTGGAAGTCTTCTGGAGGGATGAATACAATTATTCCAACAGACATTCCCTCATTTTGTGTTTTTGGTGTTCAGTTGAATGCAGTGATTACATTTCTCCTTTTTCCTTTGATTTCTCACCTGTCTATGTTACAGTGAGAAATATAATAAATCTCCATACCTCAGCCGTCACTTGCTCCCCGTTCTTCAGCCAGTTGTAGGATGGTTTAGGCTTCCCATTGGCCTTACACTCCCAGAAGAGGCTTTCCTCGATGGACAGAGCTGTGTCCGTCATTGTCTGCAGCCAGTGAGGTTTAGCTTGGAATAAATGAGAGGTTTACCTTCTCAAACATGTGTATTAATTATAGAAGCAGTGGATTAGTGAAGAGCGGTAACAGGAATCAGAAAGCTGTTGAAGCAGCCTTGCATTAAATCATCAAAATTTAAACTCAATAAGTGGATTATCAACATAATGAGGAATACAGGATGGTCAACACATTTGAATATTGAGTGGAAATGAATTTGGAGCATGTTAAATAATATTCAAGTTTTACATTTTGACTCTGGATGTCCTGTAATCTCATGGCAATATTATGCCCCGCATATAAAAAACAGGTTTTCTGTCATACAAATGAGATTAAAGCTGCTGGTCACATGCATGTTTCCTGCACAAATGTGGATATCTGTTACAGAGACACGTTCATTCCTGCATCTCACTGCATTCGCTGTCATTCAATTTGAAATGATTCACTAACCATGGAATGAAATACGACCCCGTGCAGCATTTTTCCCTCGCCGATTCTCTGCCATACATTCGTACATCCCAGCATCCTCCTGCTGGAAATTAGGGATTTCAAGGATGGCGTTTGAATTCTTCATTTTGACTTTGCTGGGGAAAGGGATGCCGCTGGTTCTCCTCCAGCTTATTGCTGGGACAGGGCTGCAAAAGACGAACAAAAGGTTCCCACGTTGGTAACTGTCAGTTGCAGTGATCAAAGTGCGATTAAACACAGAAGAAAAGTAGCTGAAGCAAGAGCCTTATGAATTATTGTTCCTTACAAATTGTGATACCAATTGTGATAGCTGCTAGCTATCACTAGTACTTAAGTACTTAAGCATTTAAGCTAGTACTTAAGCTAGTACTGTGATAGCTAGTACTTTAAAGGTCTTTGATTTCCTGATGCTGCAGCCATTGCTCTCTTATGAATCTGAGAATGGGTAATGTTACACTTGTGCATCCTTAAATCATCTTGAGTAGCCCAAATTCATGCATGGATGAGCCTGCAGCTTACATCACAGTCACACACACACACACACACACACAATGAGGCTGTCTTACTTTCCCAGAGCAAAGCATTCCAGTTTCACCACCGATTCCTTCGCAACTGGAACTGAGTCAGGGAAATGAACTTCTATTTTGGGTTCATATTCACCCATTACTCCTACAAAAGGGAGACAATAGATGACAAGCTTGTTACAACAATGATTAACAGCACACATTACACAGGCATTGGATCAAAGAGAGAGCAGTAACACAGTGGGACAGCTAACACAAAAGTCGTTATGCGTACAGAGCAAAAGTGACCACTGAAGGGCTGGTAAAGACGAGAAAAAGTCAGAGGTGACTTATAAAAGATTCAGAGAACACATCAGGGAAAGGACTTGCTTACTAGAGATTTATCACCTGTGGAAATGTGACTTCATTTATGGCTGTATTTATATTCACGTCACTAGAATGGGTCAAACACAGAGATATGCAGAGATAGTAGTATTCCCTTTACTATTGCCAATTACAACCCCACAGCCTGGCAGCAAGAGCTGATTTGGGGTCTTGTTCGTGTTTTTTAGATTAAAGGTCACTAAAGATATTGGAAAGCTGTGACAAGTGCTAGCATCGTGCACGCAAACGTGGACATGCAGAATATGGACCTGATCCTCAACCCTGATCATCTCTATGTTTAATAAACTGCAACATTTCCCTGTATTGAATCACATCTGACTGAATCCAGTCCAAGGTTAAATGGTCATGATGTCTAACTTTTTAATAAGCCATTTAAATGTTAGTAAGTTATTAATAACAGATTTGATTGTGGTCATGATAAATATATATGAGCAGCGATTAAGTGTTTTCATATAGAAATCTCAAAATAAAAGAGAGCAATTTTCAAATTGCAAAAACAAAAGTGAAATGGTTGTCTGATTAAAATACTCTCTGCATGCTAGTGCCTGTACAGTTACACTCAACCAACGATGGTTTTGTGGAGAAAGAAACACCACTCTATTCTTAAAAGAATGAGGACTGGATTGTGTCTTTTACTGTCTATAAAAGACAGGCATATCTTTTTCTACATAAACACTCTAGGTGGTTGCCTCATGTCAATATCAGACAGCTAGCTAACTAACAGTTGTCAAGTGTAAGTGTCAGACAGCTGGTGAGATGTCACAATGACCCAGTTCAATTTCTAACCACATCATCTGATCGTTTCAAGCTAAAAACCTTAAACGAATGTGAATTGAGGCATCCAATATTCAGAGCTGTAAGGCAGCTCGTCCTGTCAGCATGTGAAGCTAACGTTAACGTTCGCTCAAGCAGCAGAAGAGCTGTCAACAATGGCATTAAGTGTCATCAGTCCAATGTGAAAACATTGTCAGGTGTGACTGACCAACAGTTGTTCATCATTACTATGACTGTATTTACCTGTTGTCTATACATTTAATTCCACTATCATCATATTGGAATTTTATTAAATAATCTCAAGTAAACCCCTAATGTAATATTTCAAGAAATGGGGGCTAAAACATTTCTAAAGAACATTAGATATATTTACTTAAGGATGATTTTTCTCTGACTGACTAGTCTGAGCAACATGCAATTCAATACAAGATACGTTTTTCATTAGGCATGGTATATTTACATATTGGTCACAAAAATTGCAATCATAAAGTTATTACAAAAATACATAACCCAGAAGTTGGAAAAAACGTTCTGTTTTCAAGCAAATTTAGCCATATACGAAACGTCAAATTTATGCGTACTGGGCAATGATCACTTACAACCACAAATGGGAATATGCTGAAATAAAGACGTAACAGACATGGATTATTTCCAATACCAGTAGATTACTAATTCAATCAATATGACACATAAATGTAGCCAAAAAAACACAACTTGATTGAATTTTAGTGAAGAGTGGAATAAATCATTGGGGTACACATTTAAAGTTTCCTGTAGTTGAAGGTATTTACCGTCACTTCTGAGGACCAGTGGTGTAGGAGAGCTGAGCGCCTTCTCCCTCGTGACAGAGTTGTTAACCACACAGGTGTAGTTGCCAACATCTGAGGGCTCCACTTTTGAGATGTACAGACTCCCGGTCTCTTGAGAGATGAAACGACGACTGTCTTGTTGGACAAAGTATGGGTATTCATTGAAGATCCATGCAAATGTCAGCCCTGGATAGGAAATTAAAAAAATTTATTTTTAGCTCTGCAGTCATAGCGCATTCAAAGCATGACACGTGTAGTATTAGATACCTTGACCTCTATGGCTGGGTTGGCTGAACCGAAAGAAACACAACATGGCCTAAAAATGTTAGCATATCATGTCAATCAGTGCAGAAGAAATGAGACCTAGGGAAAAGGAGCGGAACAAAATGGATTACAGCTTGTCAGTGGCCCTCCTCTGACATATGGCCTCCATTCCTCAGGTCCCTAAGTGACTTGGTTGGTTCATTGGAGGCAAGAAATGAATGGGCGGGTGGATTGAGGGTAGGATGGATTGTCGCATGGAAGTAGAAATATGTTGTGATGCCTACCCTAAGAAAGGAGATACCTGCCATTATGAATTACTGTGTCATCTTGAGAAGCGCAGATTTGCAAAAGCAAGGAGAGGCTCTGTATAATCTACCACTTTGGAGGTGAGGGGCTCCGAGTCAAAAGGTGTATGCAATGACTGTCAATCATATCTGATGCACCCCGAGGGAGCGAGCCTCCCGGCTTTGGATGGGATCAAGAGTTTGACCAAGGTGCAGTGATGCAGATACAACGCTCCTTCTGATTAGGCAAGCAAGAGCCACATAGTTCAGATTCAGCAACTCCATCTGAACTATCTGGCTGTAATGATCAGTGGTAAAACTTTGCCGAACAACTGTAGGTCATGTGGGCTTTTATGCTACAGAAAAAGACCTTTGAGTAAACAAATTACGATGGAGCACAAAAGTGCCACAATTACTTGTGACAATATTGCATTTAATTTATCATATCGGAGTAATGTCAAAAAGAATGCAGTAGTGGAGGAAAGCGCTTTTGCAGAATTCAAAGTGTAATGAAGTGTGTATGGGGTTAGATTTATATCTAAAGTCGCGCGCGATAAAACATTCACGCAAGCAAATTATAATACTTCGCGGGAGCAGATATTAAAATCCGCGCGCAAAATATATGTCCTCACGTACAAATTCAACAACCGAGAGCTTTTTTCGCAGCTGCGAGCAGC
>JAVQJF010106041.1:0-30677 GCA_036023855.1 Gadopsis marmoratus
TTAACACTATATTACATGACCAAATTCCTTGATTTGCTGTACAACCATGTCATCTCCCCAGGTTTGAAAATTTAGTCACCCCTCAACCCCCCCCCCCCCCACCCCTCTCTCTGCTCCACACCTCCTTGTTTCCATACTCTTTTCCAGCCAATATGAGATGAGGTCTGCTGCAGCCTTCTCTTCCCGTACGTCCTGGTGAAGCACGGGTGGATTTGTCAGTCTGAAGTATGAGACGTGGCTGTACAGAGGCAGATTATACCACACACAGTCTGTTCAAACATTCATACTCTCACATGTTTCTGTGATGGAGTGCACTCCTCCTCATGCAGCTTGTTTCTCTGCAATATGAATGTGTTAGTCACCAAAGAACCTTGCAAAGGTCTCCAATGTTTTCAGACTTTTCTCACAGCAAAGCATTGTTTTGGAGCTTTGTCTCTTTGTCCATTTAACATGGCAGTCCTGGGTGTTTTCTTGCCCTGGGTGAACTCTCGTTCAGAGCAGCGCCCCTGTTCTGATGTCCTTTGTCAGACAAATTTACAATTAGCGATCAGTCTGTTGGTCAGTGTTTTTGTTTCCAGGGATCGAACCTGTGCCCTTTGGCTTTCAAATCCATGACTCTAACCTCTGAGTGTGGACTTGTGCTTTTTTGGAAGTGTGAAAGATAAGTTGCAGCTCCAAATTCCCTAATGAGTACAACTGTGAAGCACCATACAAGGCAAAAGGATCCCCTGGTTGAGTCCAGTCATGAGGGCCAAGCTGTGGAAGGGAGATGGAGGCAGGCGGCCAACCAGCAGCAACTAATGTCTGTCAGTAAACTGACAAACCAAACATCAAGGAAGGAAGGAGGAGACAGAGAAGGATAGAGAAGGGTGATGGTTTGTGTGATCGACTGTGTCGATGAAAGGATTGAGGGGCAGCAGAGCTGTTAAAGCAAACAAGCGGACCCACCGGGGAGCTCACTGGTCAGGTCAGCAAGTGTGTGGCCTGCGGACAGGGCCGAGGTCTCAGAAGGCTTTTGGCTGGACTCGGGGACCAGCGAGTGATGTGCCAGTGGTCCATGATAGAGCTTTGGACTGTGCAGACGGTCTCCTCTGGATGGAGGTTCAACAAACTCAAGATGTTGTGGATTTTGGCCCCAGCGGCCTCCAGCTCGTGAATGTCCTTCTATCTCTGACACTGAAAAGATAGAGACCTCCTACAAGGAAGCAGCAGACTTTCAAAGCAGCGTGGAGGAGTTGAAATAAACAGTTCCTGTGATAATAATCCCAGCTGACATTTATACACATATTCAATGTTTTTTTTGTATTGTGCTTAATTATTTCTTTTTAGTCCGTGTTCATATGCCACAGGTTCACTTTTTGTCAACTCTCACACGGCCTCATCTGTGCCTACAAAGCTGGAAATCAAAATTGAGCTGGTTATCGTCTGTCCATCTGTTATTTATATGACCAAAAAAGTATCAGATAAATAACTTTCTTCATTTATGTCTGCACTGTATCCAACACACTGTTTCTTCGTGTTAAAATTTTGCAATGGCTATTTCACTCCACTCTGTACATTTGACTTCTATTGTACGTGTGTTCACCCTGGAAGAGTTACCCTTCCTCTTTTTCTGTTTTTCCTTAAACATAATTTGTGATTTTGGGCTTTATATAAATAAAGTCGACTTGACTTGTTTATTTTAAGTTATGAATAAAAGCCAAACATTCGCTGGTTCCAGCTTGTCAAATGTGAGGTGTAGGAATCAACCAATACAAACATTTTTGGAGATCCACACAAATATCGATATTTGAGAGATTAGAAAGTCTCATAACAATATATTGGCAAATATACAAGTTCCAACAGGGACAAGACTAATAGTCCACATACATGTAGCGGCTCTGTGCTGCACTTAAGATAAATACTAACAGCATGCTAACATCCTGATGTAACATTTACAATCTTAGTTAAGTGCGTTATCATAGTATGGTATCAAATTTCACTGCAATTCATCCAACAGTTGTTGGGATTTTTCAGTCTGGACCGACCAACACGACTAGCAGAGGTGAGATAGTGATGCACCACCAGTGGCTCTTACTGAGGAACAGCTTCATGTGCTGCCTGTTTACCCAAACGCTGCCCTGCCCCACTGACAGGAGTTTACTGTGTTGATGTTCACTTGGCCCCTCTGAACCATGATAGGGCGACTGATGTCGAAACAATCTGAAGAGTTATATAACGCTCTTTGTCGTCGCTGGCATCCGTCAGCAGCAGCTGGGTTGGACAAGTGGCAAGTCTAAGCACTGCATTTTAATCCCTGAACAACAGTTCATTGATTCATTACCTTCTTGAGGCGTCTAAGCCCTGTGCTGGAATTCCACAGCTGATGAGACTATGAAACCTCGCTGGCTGCTGATCCACAGGGGCAGGACGCGTTCTGATGTCTGTTGGCATCATGGGTTCGAGGTGAAACAAACGTAGCCTATACGATCTTAGAAGTTGTGAGCGACAGCATCAAATTACACGTAAACAGGCAGAAAATTTATCTGCAACAATTTTGATAATCGTTTTTTTCCTAAGTAAAAATGCCAGAAGCTGCTCGAGTGTGAATATGTGCTGGTTTTTTGAGCTTTCTATGATAGAAAACCACACAACTTTGGGTTTTGGACAACTCAGGTTTTGCAAAATTGTAATAATTGTAATAAGTGATGAATCATTAGCTGATGCTAAGTACAACCACAGTCTTATTGGGGCTTAATCAAGTGGATGTTTGAAGAAAAGAGCATTTGTAATTTACTCTTCTCACATGTTCCTGGTTGGTTGCAGCTGTCTGGTTACAAGCCTGTTTGACCTTTAAGCTCCTCCAAATATTCTTAGTGTTAAAAGATAAGACTGTCATCATTCTATATTTTTTATTGTAAATAAATCCTATAAAATGACCAAAACAAAACTTTTTTTTAATACTTTAATACTCAATACCATGCCCATGGCTTCCTACTGAAGACGAAACGTCTTAAAAACGGGGCACCGATATATAGTTTCACATTTAAAAAGGGCAAAGTAATTTCCTAAAACAGCTGGGCACTGAATATTTTTAGCAAACAGTTCAACAGGAGTAAATAATTAATTTGTTGGGGACTACTTACAACCACGGATCAATACACAGCTGGTGCTCTGGTGCAGCGATTCTCAATGATGGTGCTGTAACCTGGAACCCTCAAAGATGGTATCTGACAAGAACTGTTCATCCATCCAGCCCCCACTGGAAACACCATATCAGACAGCAAACGGTAGGTAACAGGTAAGAGGAGCAGTGGCCGAATGTGCCCTCAGTTCCCTGCAGCTGGCTGAGAGGAGCTTTCAGGTCCACTGGGTGTCAGAACAGCTGGACACCAGACCTCACCAGCTGGGGAGACCTGTTGGAAAGGCTGACCGCTCACCACGGCGTGGAAGCACGGCTCTCAGGGGAGGCTCCACTCTGAGAAAAAAAAAATCTCCACAAAATGGAAGAAGGCTGGAGAGAGACAAACTTAACAGGCATTAGTTCTGGAGAACAAATCGTAGATCTGCGGCCTGGTGAAGGTGGTGCATGGTGCAACACATTACTGGCACTTTGTCCAACACCTCAGCCACCGCCACCACCTTTTTGTCAGTGTGAGTGTGGTGGAGGAGATTGTGGTATGAAAGTGCGCTCTGAACACTGCGCCTATTCATGCCGTCTGTCTATTCGTCATCAGCATTTAGAGAAAACAGGCAGAACTGTTTGGATTTGCAGCACACGGCTGCTCCAAAATATGAAACCCGAACCTTTCTGTTCAGCGTGAACACGGGCGGAGTAAATATTAGCACTCGTGAGATATGGAGTCCAAAGCCTGCGCTGTGTCGCATAAATGCTTAAGCAGAGCGGTATTACTGCCAGGATGAAGGCTTTTTGTTTATGGATGGGAGATTGAGAAACACAAGCTTTTCTCTGAGGCAGTGATGACACTTGAACTGATGAAGTTCTGACTCACTACGTCCGGCCGTGTTCCAGGCTGATGTGTTGATCTTTGCCCACCTGTGAATATTTCACAGGCAAATATGAAGAAGAACATATGGATCACCAGAATTAGTTTTGTCTCACTCATTGCCTCTCAGGGCTTCCGTAGAAGTCAGTATGTTGAAGTGAAGCACATCAAAGGCTGTCGCTGAATTCAAGAAACGTTAGCTGTACTTGTTGCATTCTTCCAATGCAAGTGAAATGATCTCATCTGACTGGCAGTTTTATTTGTTTGAAGAAAATAAGACTTCAGTCACCGCTGAACTTGGTGACTTGTTAACATGAATATGCTCTATAGTTTGTCTCTGGCAGTCTGAGCGGCATTAATGGGGCTTGGCCATCTTGTGCGTTTGTTCACATGGTGTTTTTATGGAGGGAAACATCTCCAGCGGCGGCCCTTCATTTCTCCACAGGCGAGCAGACCGCAGACTTCCTGGAAAAGGCCCAGTGGCCGATTCACAAAGCAAAACCCGTGAGCCGGGCACAGTGGCGGGACATGAGCATTGGATGGCCTCTAAACTCAGATCATATATAGATGGCATATATAGGTGGTGAAAATATCTTGTGAAGCCTCTGTGGCAAACATGCACGGTGCGAAAATCTTCATTAGGCAGGAGAAGTATTCAATTTTGTTTAACAAAGATCTTCTACAGTCCTAAAAGGAATTTTGCTTTTTATGTTTCTGTATTTGTTTAATTTATTATTGGCATGTAGGTAGGCCATGTCTCTGCACATATTGACGTATTTTTTTTACTACTCCACTGCGCAGAGCACATATTAGAATTGAACACCATGATTTGGGGAAGATAGGCTACCTCTTTGAAATGACTTTTTTATATCAATGTCAGCCTCAAAGATCCAGTATCAGTCAGGCTATAATTCCTATGCGAGCTTCCGATGTAACTTCTGGACAAAAATGTGTGAATTGATGGTTTTTGTGCATCGAAACCGCTGAGATTTCTCAGTTCTTCTCAATGTTAAAATGCAAGTTTCAAAATGGCAACCTGGTAATAACGTGAAAGTCTGTTGCAGCCATTGACAGTAAATCCACAGCTGAACTTCCAAATGCTCCTGTCTTTATTTCCTGTCCCCTTTACCGTCGCCCTTTATTTAAGTGCAACTCACTATACAGAAGGTGTTCTGTATGTTTAACATGCCCAGGAATACTGAGGTGAATTAGGATCGTGCTATCATTGTTGAAAAAGAGAACATTAGTCTGAGGCAGACTAAACACACATATTGGCCTGCTTTAGCCTGCCTACACACACACACACACGGCTATAAGTCATTTCAAGTGGAGGGCACTACTGGCCTGCATGCTTCTCATTTAAACAGCAGCAGAAATAAACACGCTGTAATTATTAAAGGTGGAATGGGACTGGGTAATATATCCAGGGATGTGTATCAAGGTTGGCACAGGGACAAATTCATGACTTCACCAGACGATATGAATGGAGCCTCTTTGTTTTCTAAAATGAACAGCTTCCCTCTCAGTTTAGGGTTAAACCAAAGCCTCTGCTGGGTTTATCATTAGAGCTTTGTAGGTTTAGTTTATTTGTAAGAGGTGCAGTGATTGAAAGTGATTATTTGCTAAATTAACTAAGAGAAACACATAGTAGGCTTTAGGTGAGGATTAATCTTTAAATCCAACTTCTCTGGTGAAAACAAATAAAGTGAATAACTGGAAAAACCCTGGGGAAACTCAAACTTGCATGAAGTTGCCTTTCAGGATCCCAGCTGGATCTTCAGGCTGTACAGGTCTAGAAAGTTTCCTCTAAACATGAAGGACTGAAAGCAGCTCCCCCTGCTGGATAGGCAGACCTCACTGCTGTGTTCTGCTAAACCTACAACTCAGGAAAGGCCTGAGAAGTAGCGTCGAAGAAGGAAAGGCATGGGGCTCTTTTATGGTCTTGCAGAACCCTTTTATCCTTCAATTATTTTGTGCGATTGCGTGTCCTACCACTTTTAATCTTCTTTATTCCTTCCCTTGGATATTGCTTTTTTAATGTCCTTACAGAAGCTAAAGCACCAGTACAAGTAGATGTGACATTCAACTGGATCTTGGTGTAAATGTACTTCAGGATTTTAATGAATATTTGAAAACAAATTAATGACAAAGTACATAAAAATGGAAAAAGAAAATGAGCTCAGGAGAGCAAGTAAAATTATTTTCTTTGTCTTCACGTGTGTGACATGTGAGCCGAGACGGACGTGTCGAACTCCATATTGTACTTTGAATGAAACCATTTGCAATGTTTGAAGTAAAATATGCAGTTACATTAACTCATTAAATTACTTTAATGGAGCCAAATGAGGCAAAGTGATTGAAATTAAACCTCAAGACATATCAATATAAAAAAAAAATTTTTTAAAAAAAGAATCAACATTCACTGATGAATCCTCAGTTCATGTGTATTGAAGATCTTACATATTACAGGTAGGATATGCAGTACATGTTTACTGGTGTACAAACAGGCAATATAAAATGGGGTAAAACTACCAAAAGATATAAAGAACAGCATATACAAAAGCTGATTTAATGATTCAAGTACCACTAACTTTAGACTTCAGTTCTCTGGAGAATTCAAAAGTATCTGTACAAACTGTACAAGAATCGTTTGCCAAGTTGCATTGGCCAAAGGTTTCCTCTGCGCTCCACATCATATCTTATCATATAGAAGTGGAGACTTTGAAGAGAAGAAAAAATAAAATTCACAGATCCTACTGTACAGTACATAACGTCTATCATGAAATTTGCAGAATTCATTTCTGGACTTTCAAATTTCCGTGAAGTTGCCTGATGTTTTCCAAACTAAATCAAACAATCTTCAAGTGTAAATGATTCTTCACCAGCTAAACGCATGAAGGAGCTTTACAACCCAAGTCATAAACCTTTGCAGAATTTCCATGTGCATAATATTTCCATACATATCTGCAGACAGTATTTTAGTAACACTATATTTTATAGGTCTGTAATTTACAAAATAATTTCCTAATAATTTCTACTAATTATAGGGAAACGCAGACAGTGTTCAAGAGTCTTTTAATACGTCCACAGCAGGTCAGCTGAACATGCAAACTTGTGAATTTTCTCAACAGGTAAGAATACAATTCAACATATATGAAGAACTAAAGCTATAATCCTTAAGGTTTTCATGAAATCAAACTCAATTCTTTATGCTATTTATGGTCGGCATTTTTCATCACTAGCCATTAAATAATTCAGTAATTATTTCTGTGTAGCAGTTTTTATTGCAAGTTTACACACTGGATTTAAATTGCAGACCTACATGCTAGGGATGCACAGGAAACGATGTATCATACATGTAATCCAGTGTTACTTTTTGTCATTTTAAGTATTTCTCATTGACTTTAGCGCTGAAAGAAAACATTCAGTCATTTTCAAGGGAATTTTGTCAGCAGATAAATATATCAGGATTTAAATTGGAAGTTTCCAATATTAAATTAACATTTACTTGGTTTTATTGATCAGGTAAAATCCTATATTCCCTCCAATTAATAACAAATTATACAGTTCCTCCAGGAAATCTCCTATGAAATTGTTAGGAAATTACGAACCTATAAAATACAGTGTTACTGGTATATAAAATGGCTACATGTACTCTATAGGTCCACACTCTTGTAGAGTTCTTTAATGAATAATTAATCTACAAATTTATAATCATAACACAACTGAAGCTATTTTAATTCCACAAAATAATGACGCTGGAGGCTGATTGCCTCACTGACACGTACTGCAGGCACGGGTGTGGTGATGACATGGAGCATTTAAAGTCATTCAGAGGAACATGTTCAAAAACATTTAAAAAAAATCAAAAGAAACTATTATCCATTTAACATTACAAACGCATCAATAACATGTTTACTTCCACAATCACTGTACACTGTTTAACATGTTACCATAAAAACTGGTAAACATCAGCGGCGATTTAAGTCAAATGGATTTGTGCAAATAAGTAAAAGCATATTTCCATGTATACGCTGCTGAGAGTTCACTAAAAGCTAAACTTTGATACACAAAAGAAAGATAAAAAAGATCCTGTAGCATTTGCCTATGCTCATGAAGAGAATCCTATTGAAAAGAGGAAGCACTTGAACTGAAATGGAGTTACTGTCGTCTTACCCCTTTACAGCTCAAATGCAGCACACTTCTTTTTACCAAAAGTAATTGTCTTTGAATTTCTTGTGTCAGGAAGTGTGACATCAAATATTAAACTTAAATAACTGACAGCCTTGATGGCAGCTCTACATTCAGAGTTTGATTTTATCATTAGATTTTTTAACACGTTGCAAATCCTTTCAAAGACTTTAACACTGTACCATTTATTTATTGTGATAGACCCCTCATCCTACTGGCAAGCACAGTTTTCTTTAAAAAACTAAATGAGGTTTGCCCTTCACTTGAGTGAAACACCTGTAATATTCAAGAAAAGGCTGTAATCACAGCTGTAAGTGAAATGAAGACAATTTAATGGTCCCTTTACATATAGTGACACGGCTCCTGTACTAACCGGCTTTAATGCTCAATGATGTTGGAGGGAAAGTAGACAGCGTCTTTCCAGGCATCTTTTTCTCTCTGCTGGGCTGAGTAGGCAGTGTCTCAATGCCAGAGGACGGTGTCAGGGTCTTTGCGGATCGTACTGCTGGTAGCGGTTCAGCTTGTCCGGGTCATTGGAGGCCATGTGGGTGAAATCCTGGAAAATGTCCTGGTAGGTTTCATCTCCTGCAGGAGAAACATGGACATAAGACATCATCAACAACAAAGGAAAAAGCATAAAAATGGAAGTCAGAGCAATGGTTCCCAACATTAGTTATACACAATTACGTTTTGTGACTTTCCTCAAATTTTTTCTTGAGGTCCACATTAAGGCCCCTTCTAACCTGTGTGAGGTCTCACAAGTAGATATTACTTCCTTTTAAATAGGAGCCACAAAAAGGTTGGGAACCACTGAGACAGAGAACAGAGCTGCATGATTTAATCCATCCTAACAGCAGCAACTATGTCTTTGTCTCCAGCTGTGGCACAGGAGCAAGACACAAGGAGAGGATCTATCATTTAATGACACTTATGTGAATAAGTGAATTTTTGTTATAAAAATTGTAACTTTTGTCATAAAACCTTTACCTTTTGTCAGGCAGAACTGTATGTTATGCTTTTAATGCACATTGTGTCTAAGAAAAGGTAACATGCGGGTATAACAATCCCTTTAATGATCCCAATTAGCTCATTACACTTCCCATTTCATAAGGGTTCTGTGTTTTGCTCAGAGACACGGTTTCCTTTCTCACCACATCAACCTGCTGCAAATAAGTTGAATAAAATTTTGTGAAATAGAATATTACTCAAGTCATTAAGAATAAACAGTGTTACACACAAGAAAATGTAGAAAATCATTCATGTAAAAATGAAAAGGCATCATGCAGGTGCACAGCAGGATCAAATATCAACAGAGTGGAGAGCTCGTGCACGGTGACAGCATCATCAGACCAAGAATGAAAAAGAAAATGTCGGCCATACCTGTCCGAATGTCAGCGCGGCTCGAAATATGAAACAGAATAATGCAGAGGCAGAAAAGATGAGGAAGAACAGAAAGAAAAGAGGCAAATGTTTGAGAAGAAAAAAAAAGGGCCAGAGAGCCTTTCATTAGCAACTGGAGATCGACTCAGAAAGGAAAGACAAACCCACAGAGATTCATTTTCGTTAACAACTGTATTGTGTTTAAAGTGCAGGAGTTTATGTACAAAAAATACAGTTGTGTTGGCCTCAGCACCCCAAAGGAAAAAAAAAAAAAGAAACAGAAGAAAGGCACAAACTCTGGGGAGGAGAGTGAGAAAAGCAACACAAAGTACAGAATGGAGAGAGTGAATTTACAGAGAGAGAGAGAGAGAGAGAGAGAGAGAGAAGTGAATGAGAGCAATAAAGAAGAGAGGGAGACTCTTCGTACGCCAGAGCAGCGGGTCTCAATCTGATCGAGCGTCAAGTGTAAATGTTCCCTTTTCAGGTTTTGTAGAAGACTACGGGAGACAAATATTGCTTAAACAATAAGATTTGAAAATTTTTTTAAAGAATTATTGTGTAAAAAAAAAAAAAAAACATACTTCCACAGTCCAGATTTCAGAAATCAATGTTTAAATGTCCACAAATAAAATCACAGCATAACCTGCAGACTGAGAACCGCCGCTCTGCACGTCTTCTACACACTCAATCAGGTAAACACTTGAGTCGAGAGAGCTGTAATTTTAGCTGATGAAAATAGTTCTCCCTCAAGTTCATCACCCCTGAATAGCCCTCATCAGTCCCATTAGTCATCAGCTGATTAGAGGCGCTGATAAAGAGGCCACCGGGTATCAAAGAGGACGGTGACGCGATGCTGACGACTAGGGAAATACTCTTGCAAACCCAGATAAACGTGACTGAAAGTGCTTACTTCAGACTCTGCTCCTTCTGCTAGACAAACCTTCTGTTCCTCTCACAATCATTGTTAGTGTGTCTGCTGTTGACATTTAAGACAACGGCTTCTGTACCATTCCCCATCAACAACCATTTCACAACCTAAAGATAATAATTAAGAAATACAATTGTCATTCAGGTCCAAAAAATTCCTGGCTTATTTTTAAAAAGTAAATAAAAATAAATAAATCACCACAGAGGATATTCCACTTTTTAAAAAAGCAGCATTCAGGATAATAACAGTCTGGCCACCTAGAGCAGCACATCTCCATATAAGATGCTTTACTCTTCTAGGACAAATGGACGATATTTCTGAGCATAGCCCTCCCTCCTTTGGTCAACATACATAAATGCACAAGTCCCTTTTCCCTACAATCTAAGACCTCGTAAAAGAAATCCCTCAGCATCTACTCTAAAGGACACAAGAACTTCATTTACCCGTGAACACAATCAGTAATGCCTATTCTAATGACTGAGCACACCCCTACACTTAGTCAGCCATTCAAAACATCGCACATTGTTCTGCAAGCACCAGGGGGTGCTGCTCTATCAAGGGGAATTAGCAGAAATGAGCATTTAATCAAAGTGCTTTGGTGCCCTCCCAGGATTTGGGGCTGCATGGAGCGGAGATGTGGGATGAAACTGGGGTACGTTTCAATTATTGATTCACTATCAACACAGTGAGCTTTGCATCTGTAGCCACACTTTCACTGAATGTTTACTTTTTTTGTAAAGCTCCCATATGATTATATTAATGTAAGCTAGGACTAGCAGGTGATAAAAGTCTACATGCGGTTACATGGATATTGTTCTAGGCTATTGCACTTGTTGCTTGACGATGTACCATCCTCACATGGTTTGTCTATATTTGAGTAAAAATCCACTAATATTCGATACAATCAATGCGATGGCACTAAAAGGCCTTCATAACCTTACAATTCTGGATTTCCTGTGATAACAGGCAAAGAGCAAGCGCACTTAACCGACTAATAACCAGACACAATGTTGTTATAACAGGAAGTAAATACCACACAATCAAAAAAGAAAAGCAAGGATGTGAACACAGAGCCTCCTCATGACAATCACCCTCTCAACTCTGCTGATTCTGTAAGACTATAAAGAAATGGATGTATGCACATCGTTTACAGCATGTACAGTAAGCATCCTTTTTATACAGTTCCTATTAATTATCTTTATAAAAGAAAACGGTCCTAAAATGTTTCTCTGACCAGGCATGTCACAACAGCAGGTTGCATTACATTTGGACAACAAACAGTTCAAATAAGTAAACAGGCCTTGAAAATGGTTAAGACTTAAAATGGGAACCATAGAATCTCAGGAAGAAAAAAAATAAAAATAAAAAAAAGTACAGTAGTTGCATGACCATTAAAAGGAATGTGCATAAAATACTTCTGACAGGTCAACTTGAAATTAAAACACACACACACACACACACACACACACACTACGCCTGTCCGGACTAGTCATATGATGAATTAATGTCATTCAAAAATCAGGATTATTGCCAGATAGCGAAAGCCACCGTCTCTTTGAGGTCTGAGTATCACTGGATACTGGTGATAGTTACTTGGTAGCGTCTTTTGCAATGATACTTTGACCAAATGGAAAAAAAAAAGAAGAGATTTTCTCATGAGCTACTATAAATCACAGACCACCTTTAAACATAAGAAGGGATCAGCAAAAGTGGAACAATTCAAATTTAAAGGGAGGAAGTATCTGGTAAAAAGTGAAACCATTTCTTTTCATGTGTGATATCAGTTATTTTACATTAGTAATAGTTCATTTTATAGAAAATGTGGATGTTCCACTTTGGAACAAAACATTTCGGTTATGTCCAGAGTCGATGGCTTTAACCCTGTCATGTTGATAAAGACTAGCACCTGACGTTTTAACACACCAAGGAGCAGCTGACCAGCAACTGGCAAGAGCTGGGAGGTTAAGATGGTAGTTGCACTCAAGGTACAGCAGAACACAGGAGCACAACTGACAGAACTGGGCTAAGTTCACTCTAATCAGTGGATCAAATTTTCCTCAACCAGGAGGACTAAAGCTACTAACTAAAAAAGTTGCCTCCAATTTGTAATAAAACCACTGAGAATAAATTGTCTGGGTTATTTTGCATTTTGTCAGTCAACTGACCCCAACTCTGAAACCCGGGCTTTACATTTCCTCTGATGAGCCTGGTTTCACAGTATGTTGCCCCTGTGTTTTAATGAGAGCAGTCAGTTATTCAGTTTCATCTAGCTGCAGGCTAATAAACTCCTGCATGCACTTCCTGTACTGCATCTCAGTGGGGCTGTTGGTGTTATATTGACCTGACTGGCTGTAGGGCCCCTCCGCCTCTCGCATCTCCTCGTTCATCTTAGCCAGTCGCAACCTGGGGTAGCGGGTTAAGAAGCAAGAAGCGACAAATTAGCCAAAGTCAAGAGCTAGAGTAAATAATCAAATGGTTAAACATTTCCAACTCTAATGTCGGGTTCTAATTGGATTTTTGAACAAAACTCTTTCTACTTTTCAAACACAATACTGTAGCTTTATTGCAGATAGTCCGCACCGATAAATAACTCTCACACTCTCATGGGCCAGTGTGTTGCATCTAGAGGTAAAAGGTCTGTACACTGATTAAGTGGTGACACCTTGTGGAAAAAGTTGTTACTTCTTGGTTAATGCCGACAGTAAACTGGCTTAGGTTTTGATAGATGTTTTTTTTAGCTTGTAATAAAATCATACAACAGTTCATGACAAAAAAACATGCCTTTGTAAGCAGTTGTGTAATGGACGTGATAATGTACAATGAGTCTGTTATTTATGGAAAATAATTCCCTACAGGGTGATGAGCTTGCTCTCTGCTCTGCATCTGGTTCTTGTTTCATCCTGTAAGGGTTTATTTAGTGACAATGACCAGCTCACAGTAAGTCCCCCCCTTATCTTAAAAGGTTCAAATTAGTACTATTTGAACTAGTAGTACTATTTAGACTTTCTAAAAGGAATAGTTCAGAAGCTGCTACAATGCATTAAAAATACACAAATTATTAGCCTGACTTACCAAACAAATTGTAGGAGCCTTAACATTTAACCAAACATTACTGTCGGTGGTGGATAGTTGTGTTTAACAGTGTGAATGCGCAGACAACTCTCCCAGATTAAATAATGGTAAACACAGAAAACTAATAATAAACACTCACAGTGTGACAATGTCTGCGTTGGCCGCCTCCACCGCTACTGTCAGGGGTGTTTTCTCGTCAATGTCTGCAGCATTTTGATTTGCTCCCCTTTTTAAGAATAAACACACTTGTCTGAAACAGAGAGAGACGTTTGTCATTGTTTGGGCTGCATCACACTCTTCAAAATGCACAAATATTCTCTGAGAAAAAGCTTGGTGAAGTAATGGTGGTGAGATGTGTAAGACAAACCCTGTGTGTCCCAGCATGGTGGCGTGGTGGAGGGGTCCTCGGCCCTGAGCGTCCTGCTGGTTCACATTCGCAGCATTTTGGAGCAGAAACTCACAGGTGACCAGCGAACCCTGAAATGAACCATTAATGTAACACATTATATTACTTTGCATAGACAAAGCGTGTTATTGTGTTAAATTAAATAAGTCTTATTATCTCAAGATCAGTTGTTCTGTTCGCTTGGCTGAAACTTCATTCCACCTGGTCTAAATGATGATTTGTTGCACACATGAAAACATTTATACCATCATACCGTCTGGCATTCTGTCATAGATATGCAACACTTAACTTACTGTTCATTACCAAAAATTCAAACTAAATTAATATACACCAAATTAGCTACACAATCAAGTAAAAGTGTCAAAGGTATTTCATAAACTCCCCTCACTACAGTAAATGGTACTGAGCTGATAGGATTATCTGTTGCTCACCCCCTGCACAGCCATTATAAGCGGCGTCCTTTTGTCGTCCTCCGTGTTGACCCAATTGACCTCAGCTCCGTGGGCCAGTGCCTCCGCCATGTCTGGCAGGCTGCGGGCACATGAGGCCCAGTAGAGCTGCAGACCTGGGCTGTACTCCTTAGGCTCATAAAAAACCATCTCCTTACAGGGTGACAGAGGAGGCAGTGTGGCAGGCATGGCCATGGGCGGAGACTCAGCAGCATCTGAAGACGGGGACGACAGAGACGTGAGTTAAGTTGGTGGAAACAGTTGAGCACTAACCCCTCTCAACAATAAATACAACAATAAGTAGGAGAGATGCCAGTTCATCTGTGCATTGTAAACAGTTTACCCCCTATAGATTTTCAAGCTTTTCCAGGCTTGGAAAATAATTATATACTTAATAAGTATAACTTTATAAGGCTTTCCAAATTACTGATGAAAACTTCCTTAACTGTCCTATAACTCCAATTTTTCCTTTTCTTGTCTCCAACAAAGTGCTACATTACAAAAATACTTTTTAGGGAATGACTGTGTTGTGTTATTCCTGAATGTTTTCTGCAGGGACATTTTTGGGGATGTATTAGCTCATGTGCGTCTTGTAGCTACTTTGTATGATGACACTGACCCATCCTTCTCTTTTAATCTTAGTAATGGCACAGACAAAAGGACTCACTTAGTATGATTATGCGTTTTGAAGGTTTGTGGATAAGCAAAACTGCAATGAGCACTTGGGACCCTTCACCTTGTCATTTCTTCTTTCTCTTGCATCATTCAGTCCGTCATCTTGCCCTTCTGACGCTTGTGCAAGATGTTTACTGGGCTAATATGGTGGCTACTTTAGATTTAAATAGTCAGAGACGTGTATGTAATGACAGAGGTGTGTGATGAACATGCGTTTGTGTCTTACCTGCGTCTGCCAGGCTGTTATTGGAAGGGGTGTTGGCCAGCATCTCCCGGCTCCCATCAGCGCTGTTCTGGATGCCGCTGTCTGCACTTTTTACTGTAAAACAAGTCTGAATCACTACTTGTGGAACATCACACAGATGTGATACACAGAGTATAAAATAAAAGGAACACCTTCCTGCTGATTGTTTGGTGGTGGAAAGCAAACATATACTGGTAGATCGTCACACAGCCTCCTTATATAGCTCTACAGAAGCCTTTTTTTTTCTGTAACCAAACTTTTGAACATCTACTAGCTTTTGACAGGTGCCAATTTCTTTCCAGTGTGATTACCAGAAACAGCAGATGGTCCTAATATTTTGTACAGTAAGTGTACACACACAAGTCCCCGGCTGAAATCAACAGAAAGAGAACTGGATGACAGATCCCCACCATCACCTTATGTTTCAGATCCCTAAATACCAAAAATATGATGAGACAGATACAAACGCAAATACCAGACACTGACTTAAACCATGTGTGAGAGAAACACTCCCCACCCCAAGGAAAAAGAAAACATGGTACAGTCTGCAATGCTCTTAACATGACAGGATGGTCCTTTGGAAAAGGTCTGGATGAAGGCTTGTTAGTCCACAGCCCCAAAGCGGTGAATACAAATGGACAGAGGGGATGGAGAAGCAAGCGAAACACTAAGCATTTAGTACTTACTGCTCCTGAGCTTGGAGGAGTTGTCAAAGTAGGAGAAGAGCGAGTCAAGCTCGTCAGCACAGAAGAGAGAGTCGCGGCGGGCCTCCGAGCCGCTGGCAACAGCTACGTTAGGGATAATTGGAGGGAAATTGGAAGGCGAAGGGTGTGTATCGAGTAGCAGGGTGGGGAGTTTTAGGAGAGGTGGTGGGAGCAGGGGTTAGTCCAGAAGCACAGAACAGCCAGGGGAGGATAGAAAGAGATGAGTGTGAACAAGAGATTGAAGAAAAGGAGAGAGAAGAAGGCAGGGTGAAAGCAGACAGTTAGTCTACCAGCTTGGTCGACACTGGAAGAGACAGACTACGAGAAGCAATGGGAGGCAAAGAGGGCTTAGACATATGCTGTTCACAGAGAACATACAGTATGCCGATGGGCGGACACGGCAGTGCAAAAATCACAGAGCACACAATTGAAGAAGGTGGCCACAATCATAAATGACACTGGCTTTGCCCTCTGGATGCAGTGTAATATTTTGTTGGCAAAAAAAGTTCTGTTTTTGTGGCGGCAAAACAGAAACATCAAAACTCTGAAAGAATTTGACATTTAGAGGAAATTAAACAGGTTGTTGGCATAACAATGCCATCATCAACTAACTTTTAATATCTCATATTTCCAAAATGTGAACGTTTGGTCCCGTTTGGCTTGTTTGACCTAGTGGTCTTAAATCCATCCAGCTCAAATTCAGTACACTTTTTAGTGTTATTTTGTGTGATCAGACACCATCCAGGTCAGGATCAATACCTTTGAGTTTTGTTGTCAGTTTGGTTCTGTGAATCGTCAGTTATTCGTCAAGGACAGAGATGAGGGAAAGGTTACAGAAAATACAAACTCTTGGATCGAAGGTGTGTTATGTATTTCTTCTGACCTGACTGTCCGGAGACGTTGGAACCAGGTCGGAGTTTTGGGGTGGGTGGTGGCGCTCTCGGGGGCAGATGCTCAGAGCTGCTGCTCAGCCTCTTCTCCTGTTTGCTCAGAGAGACCACTTTGTTGCGAAGCTCCTCGTCTGATGGCCGGTGTACAAACCGGCGGTCCACATATTTGGCTTTGATGTAGGCCTCCACCTCGTGTCTGTTAGGAACAAAATGCACATGGTTTTGTTTGTAAATAAGGAGAAATATTTAAGCTGGCCGTCAGCTTTGCTACTGTTTATGAAACCAAGCTCAATTTGATGCAAAAGCTGTACACCAACTGCAGACTGTGTTTAATATATCACAATGAGTCCAAAGTCAAATGATAACACCTCCATTCTAATTAATTATTTATGCGTCTACTTTTCTGCAGAATATATAAGTAGATACAGTATATTGGTCTGAAAATACTAATATGCTTTCTACAAGTTCTGTACCTTGGATCTCCTGGATGTGGTTTTCTGGCTCCTAGCTCCTCTCGCCGAGCCTCGTAGATCTGGTTGATCACTCCATTTCCCAGTTCACACATCAACTGTGAAAAGCGTATAATAAAGTAAAAACACAGCTGGATAATCAACCAGGCAGTAAAATGTACAACTCAGCTGTACCTTCTACGCTGATTGTCAAGCACATAAGAAAACAGATAGAGAAATTAAATGTGTGTAATAAAAAGAAATTAAAAGTAATTCATGTTTAGCCCTTGATTAAAAGTAAAACTTTCATGTACATTTATGTACATCAGTTTGTCCTCACTCACCTTTAATAGTTCTGGCTCCCATGTATCCAAAGTCAAAGACCGAACCTTAGAGAAATGCACTCCCAGACTCCTGCAGAGCAGCGTCAAAAAAGTACAATATTACTTGAAGACAATTATACTTTTCAACACACAAATGTAGTTTAAGTTTCAGCCACAAGGTGGAATGTGGGGTCTGTAGATTCACAGGCTTAGTAGCATTAATCACAAATACCCAGTACGAAGAGAATGTAGTTCCCAGATAAACCCGCAGAACTCTTGAGAGCTCTATGCCTTTGTTTGTAATATATATTTGTCTTTCAATTTCTTTAACTAGAGAGAAAGTGCCAGAGATTTACAGAGGTCAAAATGGGGTCGTTTAAAGAAATTTAATTTCTATACTGTAATCACTTAAATTTCTGAACCAACTCTGGTTTGGAAATCCCAATGAAGATCCATTAGTTTTTAAAGGTTGTACTGTAGTGAGGAAGATAACCTGAATCCCTGGTGATTATTGCTTTATATAGAATGGAGATTGATGTGGACATTTAAATTTAATTTGGCATGAATGATTATTAAATACTTTATCCTGGCAAATAAATAAAGGTCGTCACAACCTCCCAAACAGACTGGGTGTTCAGAACAGTGAGCTTACATTTCATAAATCCCTGAAGCCCATGGTCCTGATGGAAAAGAGTTTCCACAACTAAACCACCAAGATAAGACTACTTTTAATCCATTCCAGTTTTCATGAAACCAAACTTAACTAAAGATAATTGAATGAAACAATAGTTCCCTCAGTTTATTAGTTTTTCTATGTTTCTCCTTTCTGGAATAAAAAATAAATAAAAATAAATTCATAGCTTAATGTATAAATTGGTTATGTAAGAGCTTTATGACTTTGCATCTTTCTTTGAGATTTTGTTTTACTCTTTAGTTTGATATTTTATTTATCTATTTACTCCATTGTTCTTTGCTATTGCAGGTCCTGCTTTTGCTGCCATTCGTATGTGTCTAGCTGTTAATAACCTCAATATACCTATTATAAGGATTTGTTTACAAAAAAACCATAGTCCTTTACCTGTGGATACCAGAGCATTGTATGCAGAGGGTGATGCCCAGATTGATGCTGGCCCAGCGGGGGTCTGGCTGTCCACAGTCGCAGCAGCAGGTGTTGCCTGGGATGGCCAGGACCTTCTGAAGGGCACTCTCTCCTTTCAGTGATTTCTCCTTCAACTCCCCACCAGAGTCCAGGCTCCCAGTCGATGTGGACGACTTCCTATCCAGCTTCTGACAGGGGAAGAAATGATACTTTATCCCTGTGGTGTAACTGGGGCATTGCAGCCACAAACACTAACAATATACACGGTGGAAAAATTAAACTGAGACTGAAGCAAAGGTTAATTCAAGTTTTAACTCATAATTTACTTATCTATCTAATGTATATGTGAAACTATCCACCCAGTCTCTTTTACCTCGCCCTCTTCTCCCTTGTCGCGAAAGGCGGTGGCGATGCTGTTCTGGACAGCTTTGATCCAGGCCTGTCGCAGCTTCTCCGAGTCTGCCTGCATCATACAGCTCCTGTTGGGACACACGCGTCACACAACTGCTGTCTGCTGAACGTGTGTGTGTGTGTGTGTGTGTGTGTGGTAGGAGGTGAGTACACTGCTACTCCACGTTCCCACCTTTAGTAATACATTCTGGTGCTCATTAGACTGATAGGGAGGGATATTTCAACAACTCCAGCTTACTTGGTGGGTGACACCACTTCGAAACAGAAGCGACGCTCTATGTCCTCACAGTGTTTGACTGTACATAGTCTCAGGTCTTCCACCACCACTGTAGGGTTGTCCTGAGGAGACCATAGACATACAGACAGAAAGTGCTGAAGACCAAAGATTTTCCATACAACATTTTAAAGGGGTCACAACAGCAATTAATTCTCCCTTGAAAATTTTAAATAGATTGACGAAACAAATAAAGCACTCAAAATAGCTATGAAAATCTGAATGTTTGTGTGTGTGTCCAACTTGAATTGTAGCAAAAATATTTGGCTTTGTTAATAAAATACGAAACGCAATAATTTCTTCAGTGTTACGCAATGCAAATAAATGTGTATATCTTAATAGGGATGATAAATGTATAAAAACTGGAACTTTTAGAAATAGATCAGAGTGTGACTTTTCCAGAATATAGGAGATATGTATAATAGCTGAATTTTATTAAACAAGTATACACAGAAACCTATCTTCACATACAGATGTGGTTTTTCCTCCGCTAAATGTCTGTTTTGAATAGGCTACTACAGCTCTTAAATGAAGCTACAGCATGCTGTTAAAAATACATGAGGGGGTATTTGTGCTGGATGTCAAACACATGCATATTTGATCATGGTCTGTGTGCAGGGAGTCACTTGACATACCTTAAATTTCTTCTGGTATACTAGCTGATTGTTCTGGATGGAGAACCAACGCCTGAAAGGAGATCACAAGAACAACTAAGTCACACGCAGTGTGATGTTGGTGTGCTCTGAAAATAACACACTTCTACATCATTTTATTGTGATTATTTACACTTTTCCAGAGTTTTGTTTATGTTCACTTTTGGGATTGCTGTTCCTCTAATTATTTCATTCCAACCAAAGCCTCGTCTGCTCTATATAAAATTGTGCTATGAGATAACTTTGTTATATGGCGCTATAAAAATAAAAATAAATTGAACTGAATCTGTATATGTTATTTAGAGGTTTGTTGGGTCCAGAGGCAATAAATAAGAGGTGACAGAGTGGCATGATTGTCAGGAATGGGATTTTTATCCCTGTTACATTCAATGCAAGTATATACTTGTGACCATAATGGAGAAAGAACATTGTTACTCGCTGAAGTAATAAAATGTAAATCACCTTTAATATCTCTATTCTAAATTTTGAACACAGTTCTTGCCCTTCTAAATCCATAATCACCCCAAGAGAGCTATTCCTCATCATAAAATTGAATTTTAAATGTATTCATACAGATGCTAATTGAACTATGTCTGTTGTACCTATTCCACGTCTTGAAGGCGTTGCTGGCCCTCTTAAACAGATAACCCTCCATGGCGATGCCGTTGTCTGCATCAACATTGTACTCCAGCTTGGTGTCGTCATTCGAGAAGTCCTGAATAAAACGATGAGGAAAGAGAAAGATGGAAATAATGTCAAAGTGGTACAAACTAAAGAAAATATGGTAACGATAAAAAGTATTCAAACATGTTAAATTATTCCATTAGTCTCAGTTGTGTTTAGTGACCTTGTACAAAGCAGCACTGCACGGCTGCTTCTTACACTGACCTGACTGATGTTTCACACCAAGAACCAGGCGAGACAGAAACAACATACCCAGCTGATCCTTGCAGTTATAATGTAGTTCCGTATTGCTTGGGAAATTAGGTTAAAAATATATCTAATAAAATGCTGTAAAATCTGCTCATGTTGATTTATATGCCACTTTGACATTTGTCTTCAGTTTCAAGGCTTCAAACTATTTTACCTTCTCCTTTATCCACATCTCCCTCTGTCTGAAGATGATTTGAGAAGTGGAACTAATAAATGGGACATAACATATCCCATATATATAGCCAACAAGTACACAAAAAAAAACCTGTGTTCAAGAAATACCGACAAATGTTCCCATTACTCTATACTTGCACACATTCAAACAACCATAAATAATTTAGCTAAACAACTAAATTAAGACAGTGGCTATATCAACATATCCTTGAGGTACACAACAAAATCTTAACAATTTTATTGTTCTTATTGATATGATTTTAATTAGTTAGGCATTCAGCTGGATAGTTGGTGAGTTAGTTATTGTCCTCCATGCATCCTTTTTCTCACCGACTCTGCTGTAGCTGTAACCCCATTAGGTGTGCTGTCATGAGTCTGTCCCTGTGGCCAGACTAGCTTTAACTACCTGAGCTGCTGCCACACTTTCCTAACACCCTCCCAGCTTTCTGAGCTTCAAGTGACATTGAACACCATGATGCATGCGTGTCTCAATTTACAATGGGTGTAGCCATGTCCACAACCAATTACAGCTCAAGGTCTGTTACTGTAATGAGCTGTGGAGCTGTGAGTGTATTTGATTGGAATTGAGGATGAAAACACTCTCCAATAAAAGTGTACTCAAACATTTATACTGATCTATACATGTATCCTTTATAAACTTTGTCTTGCAAGTGCTCGAGTACAACAATCTAAAATCTACATTGTGTCAGATTCCCACAGTGAAGAGTTCCACCTACAGTGACACTCGTTAGTCTACAGGTTTATAATACTGTATGGGTTTTTGATGTAGAAGCATAATCACTGTACTTCATTCATTCATTCGCTCCTCTCAGTCTCTATTCACTTCTAGCGCACGTTGTCTGTTTGTGCATAACGTTGCCTCTCATTTCTTTGATCTATAAATGTAACCCCTCTGCCCTATGATACCATGGTGTATCGGATGGATGCACACAGAGGGGCAAATTTTCCAGCATGACATACACTCGGACAACTGAGGTTATTTTGGGTGCACAAGGGGAACACAATGTGTCTGTCTTAAGCTTCTGAACAGAAAGACAATGGAAAGTACCGGTCCAGGCGTTCAACAAATCACCTTTTCCTAGAGGTGAAACAAAATTAACCTCGGGAGTAGAGCCACACAATTCTCACAAATTATACTAGTAATCACATTTTAAGATAACAATGTATAGAGAAAGAAGTCACACAAATACATAACGCAAAACTCAGAACCTCAGTAATGGTGTGGTCTGAATAAGGAAACCACCTGTAATTTAGTTTAGGCCAGTGAATAAAATGATACCAACACTGACCGCTTTGATGCTTGTGTGCTAATTCACATATACATGTGCACACACAAACCCCCAGCCACCCACCACTGGCACCAACAATGAGGCATGCATGTGTAACAATCTAAAACGAGGGAACAGACCAAGGTGCAAACATCTACACAAACACTGCAATGCAGTCTCTTAGTGTGTGCAGGAGAGAGGAGATGAAAGACAGGGGCAGTTAAGGTTACAAAAGGGAAGTCAGATGGAAATCAATGCGGTGGCTCTACGTACGGAGATCGACCTCCAAGCACAAAAGTTGCGGTAGTCAGAGTGGAGCTCAGTCACCTCCTAAAATGTCACACAGCAAGAGAAAAGATAAAAAAAATATATATATATATGTATTTCTACATTTCATACTCTAACACAGAGGAATTTTAGATCTCATGGATTTGTCAAAATAAAAAAATGGCGTACAGACAAATTAAAAACACACTAGCTACAGAGGCAAAAACATAAACACATACTATTACTATAAATAGCCATGGGCACAAAGACAATGTCGTGTGCAAGGACACACACACACACTCTAAATCAATCTCCCTCCTTTAGGTGCACTCACCAGATACCAAACGTAGTGAAAACGGCTGAAAATCTTCATTTTTCACAGATTTTATGGAGCGTGAGCCACCTTCTCTGTGTGTGCGAGTGCTTCCCAGAGAGGTCCATGAATCTTCGCTATCTCAAACTCACCCTGTGTAGCATCTCAATGCCATCTGTGATTGTAAGCAGCATGGCCCGTCTCTTCAACAAACTCACCTCCTCTCCCTGTGTCTATCAAAACTTTCGTCACTGGCTCTGCTGCTCTTCCTCCCAAGGCCTCATGCACCAAGCGAAGGTCACCTGTGTGTATGTGTTTGTGTGTGTGATGCTGGTGTGACTCTTGGGTTAGAATAATCAAGTGGACTGTGCAGCGGAGCTCCGGCATCAATGATTTATACTGACATCACCTTAACAGACGTGCACTCAGCTTTTCCCCTCACTTGTGTGTGTTTATGTGTGGCTCATTATCACAGAAAAAAAAAATTCTGATCATTTTAATACCATAGCCGTATTTTGTTTGTCTGTAGCACCATTGTGACACTGTCATGCCCTGAGGTCACAGTGCTGCAGCTGAATAATGAACAAAGGCAGATATTAATCATACTTAAAACAATCTCAGGACCCCCTTCAACTCTCATGAGGATGGAAGGTTTTATCAATACAACGATAATGCACAGGTAAAGTGGACAGTATGCACAGGGATGAAAAAAGACAAAAAAAGAAAACATTGTCCTAAAGGGGGCAATATGTGAAAGTTTGTGTCAGATGGCATACAACACATAATAAATAATGGGGGCTGATATGATCATTCATCAATACTAACAATTCACCAGTTACTTTGCAAGACTTATGGCAGTCAAAACTAAATTTCTGGTTCCCACTTGGGTGTAAAAGAAACATTCTCTGCCCAGTTTCACAACACTGCCAGTGTGCCCAACCATCACACATTTTTCTCAAAGTGATGAGGACAGCACTATAAATAAACAACCTGTATCACCAACACTACTGCAAAGGTAAGGGCAAGAGTCGAGACGCGCATATCTTTGTTAATGTTGGTGCAAATGACCAGCCAATAAGGCCGATATAAATCATAACATCAGTTTATATTATATATATTATACATTACATTTATATATATTATAAAATCAGCATTCTATTGCAAGCTGGTAAAGTAGATTCCTGTTAATAAAAGGCCACAGATACAGTCCCTGCCACAGCGAGTACAAGTCCACATATAGACCCTTGAAGAAGATGTGAAGCTACAACTTGACCACTCCCTTTAAGTCAACCATATATTACATTAAATGACATTTGTGCACTTTGACCTGCAACACTGACGAAATATTAATGTTAGGGATTAAGTAATGCTATACAGCACAGGTCAATATACCAGAGTGAAGCCACTGTAAAGTGTTACCAAATCATCTTAACAGCAAATGTTGCTTTTGCCTATTTCCAAGGTAAATATGCCAGTACAATACATTTCTTTTCCACTGCACTTGTAGAATGTCATACCTATACTGAGTACTATTAATACGCTTCACTTCATTCAACATCTGAAAATAACTGAACCCAACTGAGCACAAGGCAAACAGCATGATACAGAGTGGAAAGTCATGTGCAATGAGACATAATGGTGTGAGAAACATTCAAAATGTCATGAATGAATTGAGGGTGACATATATACATAGATTAATTCCACGTGGACACACGTGACAACTGAAATCTATTAAATGGCATCATATCATGCATGTTTTAATGTCGTGTTGATCCAGCTCACTTGTCTTGTAACAGTTGACGAGAGCTGCAGAGGTGAAGTCCAAGAAGTTACAGCAAAAAGTATAGTATCTATCCGAGCATGCAGACATGACAGTGAGGGAGAAAAGGAAGAGTAACACAGCTTACCTGCAGAGCAGCCTGAAGTGAGTAGAAGGAACAGATATTGGGGGGAAAAAAAGAGCAGTAGTAGAAGAAAACAAGAGACAGTTAGTTAGGAGTGTCTGTGTATCAACAGCCAGACAAGAGAGATCAGTGGGAGCGGGGCAATACGAAAATAGCATCTACATAAATTGAGGGAGGGGAGGTGGAGGATTGGTGTGCTAAAGGATAAGCGGACGTTGGCACATGTACCATCGCTGACCGAGTAGAAGGGGAAGAGATAGAGAGGCACACAGAGGGAGAAGCCAGACACAAAACAATTACAAAAAGACAGAAGGAAAGAACAGAGGGGACGAAAAAATAAAGACATCTCAGAAGAAGTATTACTTGCAGAATTAGAACTGAAATGACTGTTGGGCTTCTGATTATTTGTCTGCCTAACAGACAACAGTTGGGTAAAGAACTGGCACATGCACTCTGGAGTTAATGATGCCGTATGATCTACAATCAAAGCTAAGAGCAATGAAATAATCCCCACCACATATTGTAACATAACAGCCCACATCCTGCTTAACTTTTTTTGTTGAGGGTTCACAGAGCTCCAAGAGATCAGTATCCAAAGTTAACAGAAGCCTAAGGCAAACGTGTTTTAAATACCTAGGAAATTCAACATTTAGGGCGATAAAAATAATATAATATTAAATAATCTAAATAAATAATAAATAAAGTATCCTATTTCTGCTATTGCCTATTTCCATTTATTTTCAAAACTTCTGGTGCACTCTTCTGGTCTGGTAGGCAATATATTAAAATGTAACTCATTTGGGGATATTAGGGTTGGCGTGGGTGCTGACCAGAGGTGGGAGCATACTGAAACCCAACCTTGTTTGTTTGGAAATGGGATTCCGTCAGCCGTCAATAATATATGGGTGTGTGGCTGAGATTATCCTTAGGGATCACCTTACACCTGAGGGCAGAGTACTACCTCCATTCACTCAAATGACACGTGTGCAGTAAAGGCTGAAATCAATAGCTTTAGTATGTGAATACTCCCTTGGGCAAATTATTTTATATGTAATAGAATTTCAATTACCCAAACAATAAAAGACTTGAACGCTGTCATCCTGAGTGCCTTGCAGTACCACAACCTTGCAATATTTTAGCATGGTGGCCGCACCACTGGCAGCATAGTGTTCAGAGAAAGTTCAGCGAAGGTGAGCAGTGATGGCAGTGGCGACGTTGTGATTTGTGGAGAAAATGGATGTGGGGTATAAGGTAAATCCTGAGAGATCAGAATGCTGTGGATTTCCATATAATGGGATGAGGCCTGAGTGTATGGCGCTATATTAGTATCTTTAATCAAGAGCATGCTCTTTCGGTTTGAGAGCATACTTTATTAATTTCATCTTCAGATTTTGTAATACTCTTGTTCAAAACCCTGCTCTTGCACTCAAATAGCACCTGCTTGCGCTTGGATTTCTTTGCACTTGTGGAATTTCTGCTCTTGGAATTTTTCTGTGCACTTGGATTATTTTTGTGTAACAACAGTATCAAAATTCCCCAACCGAAAGAGCATGCTCTTGATTAAAATATACTAATATAGCTCCATATGAGTGTAATAACATTTGCATCGATGGGACCATATTGTGTGAGTGTACCTTTTGCTGGATGGTGGAGTGTTTCTGCTCCATGTCCCTCTTCTCTTTGGCAGCATCCACCACCAGCTGGTCCAACTGCAAGAGACAGAAATACTGATTAGTCAAGCTTACCAAACCACCTGGTCACACGTATTTATATCAAAACACCAAAGGAAATTCAAAGGCCTTAAACCCAAAATTACAGGTAAGACAGTTATATCATATCACTTTCATTCCTATTCAAGGCAGAAATTCAAACTCATCACATTCTTTCTTTTGATTTATCTCACAAAGTGATTACAGATAAAGCAGGTAAGACGGAAGGTGATAGTCACACAATCTAATGGTTGACCATTAAAAAGACAGACTTCTCTTTCGTCGACAGCACTTGAAAGGTGTATGTAAGTATGTGCACCAATGCTTCTTTGGTGCACACACACAATCCTTAGGGCATACATGAGTCCAGGAAATAAACTTCTCCACAGGCCACGTCGAGACAAGACAGGCCATCTCCTCTAAACAAAATGGGTCGTGCTACGGAGGCTTCCTCATGTGTGAAATTGGATGGTGGATGATTGATTTTCCTCATCCCCACGAGAAACCGTCGCGTGTAGAGAGGAAAACAAAGAATCTTTTCAGCAGAGAAGAAAGGAACACATTAAAAAAAAGACTTCAATAAAAGTGCTGGAGGTCATAGGGTGATGCCAAAAATGTGCCAGTTTGCCTTACAGCAGTGAAATTCTACTCAGTGCCTCTTTTAAGCCTGTTGCTGCAATGGGACCTTAATCAGTATGCCTTGAGCCTAAAACACAAAAGGATGAGTATCTGTACATTAAACATGAGTGTTGCATGTTTAGTACATATAAGCTGTGTTCATCATGTTTTTAATGCATGTGGTGGCTTTACAGATACCAGTTACTGTACCACAACTTCAGGCTGAATGGCAAATCATACTATGGGTTACAGAGAAGCCAGTGTACCAAATGAGTTTTAAGAGGGCGGAACTAACATTTGACTTCCTTTCTGATGGCTTGAAGGTTTGTATTGTAGCTTTTAAAAGCAAAACTTTTCAGCAAAATACCATTCTACTTATTCTCTGCTTAATTGATTGTGCGTTCTTTCACAAAATATACTACTCTTGGGGAAAATGTGGGAAAAAAAAAAGGCAGCTATCCCGATCATTTTAGAAAAGATAGTATTTGAGTGAGCCACGGCTTTTGTTTTGTTTAGAGAGGAAATGGGTGGACGGCAGAGCGGCATGCTGATAACATCTGATAGGAAATGTTTTCTCCTGCCTCACCGTAAGAACTAGTCCAAATAATGCTGTCTATCTGGTTCTGTATCTGCAAAGGCAGGTGTGTGTGTGTGTGTGTGTGTGTGTGTGTGTGCGCATTTCTGTGTGTAGCTTACCACATATTTTGTGACAGTGACTCACCTTAACTTTAACATCTTATATATCTCACTATGCAGCTCAGCAGATGCAATCACCTCAAATGTTTCATTCTGCCTGTGTTTGTCGCCTACCAACCACATTCAAGCATTTTGGTCACTCTGCCTTCTGCTCTGATCTGTCTTGACATGTAACTACGATAACAAGCTGCATGAATCATGGAAAAGATACAAAACATCCTTTTGAATGAATATAGTCACTCTACATGTGTTCAACCCTACGGCTTTGTGTCATGGAAAGATGCAACCAGCAGAATATCTTATATTTAGAAGCGTTCTTGCTGTTTCCAAAGGCAACGGTGGAAAAAGCAGCATATTTGTCATGAATCATTAAGTGGTCATTCATTCATTCAGATAATGTGTCCATGTTTCTGTGTCTTGTCATTCCCCCTACTGTTATCAGTTACTGAGCTTTTGTCTATATGCCAGCTCAGTAAGTCCTTCACAAACAACCATCTTCATTTTGGTTCCTAGAAGTTCTAATTTAAATTATCAGTCTTCCATTCCCAAGTAAAAACAACAACGCACTTGTGACAATATCATGCAAGGTAATTAAATGCCCCTATGTCCTATAATGTAGTGTACATTGCTTTTTACTCCAAGCCAGGGTAGGAAACCAGATTAATTTCTTCCCCTCCGACTTCTATCGTACCTCACCAAAGTATGATTATAGAAAAGATAAACACCAAAATGTAATAGCATTGTTTGACAACAGACAGACCTGTTGACAGCTTCTCCACACCTCCCTGCACAGCCTCTCCACCTTCTTCAGCTTCATGATGGAGAGGAGAAAATAAATAATCCACAATCCTCTTGACACTGCGTCCCACTGCTTGGCCTCTGATCTTCCTCTCCTTTCAGTTTATCATTGTTTGAAATTCAGCGCGACGGGCTTACAATCCACACACAGTGCAGTTATACTTCAGTTGCTCCTCTGCTTCAAATCAACCCTCTCTCTCTCTCTCTCTCTCTCTCTCTCTGTCGCTTCCTGTCCACGGTCTGCTTTTTAAAAACAGTCTTTTGCATTTCTCTCCCTTTTTCCTCACATAACCCTGGCTTACATTCTATGGCTTTCCATTCAACTTCAATCACTTTTTGCTTTGAGAAGAATACATTCTGCCTCTTATCCCTTCCTAAAATCTGCTTTTCAAACTGTCTTCCTCCTTTTCTTTTCCTGGCACTCTTTGGTTCCTTCTGTCAATTTCTTGGCAGTACCAACGTCAGATGGTTCCAACTTCAGAGCACGAGGGTTAGAAACCAAAGTTTTCTCCCTACTCCAGTTTAGAGGACCACTGTGCCGACTCTTCAGGTCTGTCTCTTTTTTTTCCCTGTTTCTCAAATAAAAAAAACACAGTTTGGTTCCTTTTTGTAATTTTCTTGTCAGTTCAAACATAAGAAAAACATGTTACACTAAAAACAAGCTACACTACTCGTCTGTTCCTCTCCAACTCCCCACTCTGTGTCTGGACTCCTTTGTTCCGTGGTCTTGCATCCAATTTTGAGAAAAATATCATCCTCTCATTTGGCCCTTTTACTGCTCCAGCCCCAGAGTTTATATTCCAAACTTCAAAATCAATTCCGGGTTTCTTTTCTGTGTTCGCTCAGCTGACTGTCAATGCTCTGACTGCGGGAAAACCCTCTTCCAGCCCTCTGGCTGATTTCTTCCTCATTCCTGCTTACTGGAAGAGCAGTACCACTGTGATAATCATCTTAAAGTCACATTCGGGCCATTCTCTGCCTCAGAGGGAAGGCTCTGTTTATCAGAGGATGCACACAGACACACACACAGCCGAAATGTGACGGAAAGATAGCAGTAGACAAACACACAAATAGAGGAAAGAGGCCGATTGCAGATGAAGGCAGAAGGTCAAAGTGCAGTTGTACGGCTTCGTAATGATGTCAGTGTGAACCCAGCACCACTTACGTACAAACTAAGATGATGTTCATCACCTGAAATGCTCCCTCCAAGCTCTAAATGAGCCCCTGAACAGGAATGATGTTTAGGTAATAAAACCATATTGTCCTTGTCTACATAATAAAAAGTGTTTACCAATGGCGGTGTACTGGTATGTAAACTTAGCGAACATTTATTCCGCTCCTCTGCTTAAAATAGATTCATGTTTGCTTATGTTGCAAGAGTTTATACTGTATGTTCTAATACCATTGCAAGTGTTGTCCAGGACCAGATTGTTTATTTTTACCCCAAGTATTAAATTAAAATTAAATGAAAGAAGTGAAACATAGCTGACAAAGTTAAGACAGAGTTCAATACCTTCTGACAACAAATGAGTGTAATAGCAGATACCTTATACATTTGAGAAATTACAATAAAACATTTCTCTAAATAGTTCAGAAAATGTAATAAAATCTGCTTACAACATATATATGGGTAATGTCAAACATTTTCATTATTACATAAACAAAACATAAGTGCTGACTAATAAGTAATATTGACCAAGAGAAATAAACAAATTTACATGATCACTCATCATTGATATTAAATATGACCTATCCCTTGTGATGTAACTGTCAGTTTTACATAACATGTTTAATTATATGTTTTTATAAGATTGTGACAGTTTATAACAATGAGTTGAGAAA
>JAVQJF010106044.1:0-52296 GCA_036023855.1 Gadopsis marmoratus
TCCACACGTCCCTCTCCCCAGCAACACTTTCTAGCTCATCTTGCAACCAAGAGTTTAAAAAGTGATTGCTGCAAGATAACAGTCACACTCAACTGATAATGTTTCAGCGATAGAAGCAAACTGTGAGTCCAAGAGTATTCAGAAGGTTTCTCATCTGTACGATAGCTTAGCTTAGCATAAACCCTGGATACAGGAAAAGAGCTAGCCTGGCTTTGGCCAGCCATAACAAAATCCACCTACCAGCGCCTCTGAAGTGCTCCAATTAACACATTATTTCTTGTTTGTTTAATCCGTAAAAAATCTTTAGTCTAAAAACAACTATTCGCCGCTTTACGCGGGGTCATTATGTCTTGGCTGAGACCAGTAACTTCCTGCAGCCCCTGCTGGTTGCCTGGCAACTGCTCAGAGCTGACAGTACCTACAGACATTAGTCCTATAATTAATATATATATATATATATGTTATTGTGATTTTAGCTGATACCATGTCAATGTTTGTTGCATCTCAAATGAATAGAAATAATATCATGCAGGATTTAACTCATTTTTCATTGTATTCATCTTTCCAGACTATGCCGAGCCTGTTGTTGCAGCTATTGGACAGAAGGTTGGGTCAACATTTAGACCCTCCTCAGAGGAGGGCTACACCACCCCCTTCACCTTCAACCATTATGACACTCCTGGCAACCTGCCAGAGTACGCCGAGCCTCTTTCCCCAGAGCCTGAGTATGCCACCCCATTCAGTGAGCAGCCTTCCGAGTCACATGGGCCTCCTTTACCAGCACCTACCGCTGGCACTAGGACAACATCCAGCCACGCTCAGTATGACTGCCCCTCACACAGGATGCTATCCAATGGCTACTGCACTCCTGCTCTACATGCCAGTGGCCCACGACCAGTCAGCGTGGTCTATGCAGAGCCCAAGTCTTGTGACCCTTTACTACAGAAGCACACGTATGAGGAGCCTTTGTGAACACCACAAGCTCAGACACAGAGAGAAAAAAGACTCCGGACTTTAAATGTGTGTGGGACCAAGGGAACACTTCAGCTGATCGCAAGTGGACACTAAGCTGGACAGTGTTGTCCAGAGTGTACTAATGCTGACAGAGCTGAACTTCTAGGGAGTGATGTACCCAAAGTTGAGAAGTCACTTTGGACCACTATGCATAAGTGTACACCACTCGGAGTACACAACAATCTGAGAGCCATATGGATGCAAATATTTCCTTCCAAGAAGTACGTAGATGTACAGTGGAAGTATCTCGTGATGCACAAACAAAAAGCAGGTTCAGTTGTGTCTCAGAGATACTGTTTATTGATGAAATGTTTAATCACAAGCTGCACTTTCAAAAAAACTCATACAGCAATGTATGCTTCAGTTTAACAGATTAATGCAAAACAAGTGGATTAAATGTTACTTGTCCTCAAAAAACATTATATTCACAATGTATAATGTCATGGTGTTGTTAAAAAAAAAAGAAATGTAAGAAGCACGGTAAATGGTACACTAACAAAGTGGTTAAGATTGTTGCGATTATTATGTATAACCACTAGGTGGCTCTCTTGAGCTTTAATCGTCTAACAACGATTGGTCAACGATGGGTCATGTAATTATTTGTTTGCTGGTTCTCATTCCTCAGATAACTCTTCCATTTCTAAAGTACATAGTAACAAACAAACATTAGTTTAAAAGAAAGTTAAGAATATCACAAAACCTTAACATTTGCCACTGTACAGCAACTTTCCAATAAGTGAGAAAGACATAAAGCATTAAGCAAAATAAAAACTGTATTTCCTACTTAAATTTGTTTGTTTTTTTTCTTAACTTTCTATGCCATGCAAAGTCCCTTGGATAGGTCTTAAACACATGAAATCACTAAAGAACTTAATTTACATAAACTGATGTGACATTGCTGTTGTTCACACTGGAGGAAAAATACAAAGGAAGATAGAAAATGTTCGTTTTCCTATTACAAGGCATCATGTATAATAAGGGTGGGGCGGCAGCGGTGGTCTTCCATTGCATCTGAAAATGTTACTAAAAAGACCCTCAAATGTAATTTTCTAAAATTGCTTTGATAAACTTTGTGGTGTCTCATTTAGCGATTAACTCGCTAACCTCTTCCACTGCTGAATAAGGCACAATAAAACAACTGTATCGTGAAAAATACTTTAGACGTTGGCCGGGTGTGCAATTTAAGGTCATTTTAGACTTGGAGCCTGTAGCAGTGATGAATCTGCACAAATCTGCAATTCCTCACTAATAGAAAAGTATCGACCAATCTGAAGTATTAACTAAAAAAAACCTTCTCTTGAAGGTGAAAACAGGCATGATTGTGTTTCTGAATATAAACATATAATCTCACCTACGAATGTGTTACAAACTTGACTACAGAATATATTTCACGCAAATAATTTCAACACTTAAAAAGTTAAAAAATTGTATTTTCTCTGGTGTTTCGATGTTAATGTTGTAATGTACCAACTACATTAATTCACTCTCCACTGTTATCGCAGACCCTCTCGTTTGTGCTCAACTCTTTCCTCTGCCCCTCCTCCTCCTCCTCCTCCTCCCTCCCCTCAGAGGAGTAGTGCATCAGAGTCTGGTGTCTGTTCCTGGATGGGGCATCCTTAAAACGCAGGCCACAGTCTTCACACGCATACAGGAGCCCCTGTCTGTAACTGCTTGGATTTTCTCCCTCTGACTGAGATTTGCTTTCATTACTGCCAAGCAGAGAAGAGCCGGGATGAGCAGCAGAATCCCTGGAATCTGGAGCTGTACACGAGTTGCTATCTGGGCTGTTGGATGTATTTAGCCCAACGCCGGCTGGAGGAAAAGTCCTGGGACGCCCAGGCGGATAACCACGGCCTGCTGGCCCCCGGGATGCACCCCCGGCTCCAGCTTCTCCAGCATGTTCTGGGGCCAGACCGTGGACTGTGCGGTAGTGGAAGCGGATCCCGGAGCGGTTGGAGAAACCTTTCCCACAGAGGCTGCAGATGAAGGGCCTCTCTCCTGTATGGATGCGGGTGTGGATCTTAAGTGCTCCTGACTGGGTGAAACATTTGTCACACTGGCTACAACGGTAGGGTTTCTCTCCTGTGTGGGTCCTCTGATGGGCCCGGACCCCTGCCAGATGGGGAAACCCTCTACCACAAAATCCACAGGAATATGGTCTTTCACCTGTGTGAATGCGCCTGTGGATCTTCAGAGCTCCAGACTGGCTAAAACTCTTCCCACACTCAGAGCAGGAGTAGGGCCGGGCCCCAGTGTGCACATTCAGGTGGATGCGGAGGTTGCTGTGCGAGTTGAAGGCCCTGCCGCACTCTGTGCAGAGGAAGCCGGATGGTTTGTGGGCGTGCTCAGAACGCTGGTGCTGCAGCAGCTGGGATGGTCTGGAAAAGGAGGCAGAGCAGTGCATACAGGGATGTAGCGACAACACAGTCGCAGCTGCCCTGCCTCTTTCCTCTTGTTGTTGAGTGTGTGTTTGTCTGTGCTGGTGGTGGCACACCTGAGTACAGGTAGGTAAGGAGCACTGGCAGGACAGGCAGGGGAAAGGGTCCGAAATCTGCGGAGCATGAGGGCGGGGTGAACAAGAGCTTACAGGACAGTGGTGGTGATGAAAATGATGATGGGCATGTGTGTGAGAAAAAGGGGTGTCCATTCCTTCCTGGTGGCTCAGTATCTGGGTGCAGGTTTGGAGGCTGCAGTGGCAACACAAGCAGGGAAACATGGGGAGGTGGGACAAGGAGCCTGAAGACACTCTGGAAGGAGGAGTGTCTGAATTTGGTTCCGGGCTCCGAGAGCCTCCGTCTGCCACTTTCCTCTGTGGTCGGCTGGACAGCCTGGTTTCTAGCTCAGATGTGGTGGTGCTGCTTGGCTCAATGTCCGGTACGTTGCGGCATACTGCATCCGTGCGTGGCGGCAAGGACAAAGATTGTCTGGGTTTTAAAGACTCAAGGGCAAGTGGAGAAGTGGAGTAAGGGCAGCCGGGGCAGGAGCAGGAATAATGCACATCTAGGCATAAAAGAAACATGAATTACAATGAAATGAATACTACGAATGTTTGCAAGGAGAAAAGACTGTAACTATCCTTATTTTGAGCTCTAACCTTCTCTCCTGTCCCTGGCAGATCCAGAGGAAGCTCCCCTCCTCTGGATCTGCCGGCCTGGCTCTGCCTCTGACTTGTTCTGGGCAGGTCGACGTTGCTGTAGAGGTCCAAGTGAAGGACTTTTGAACCCCAGAGCCTCACCACCAGCGACGCCCCACGCTGCGTTTAGCACATCTGGCTGATCCTTCGAGGTGTTTCCAGATGAGATAAGGTCACCAATGAACTGATGCATCTCCATCCAGGAGCAATGACCATGCTGCAAGAAGTACAAGGCAGAGTCTGGATGCATTTGGTGTGTGAATAAACAAAATTCAAAACACTTCCTGACTGTAGCTGGAAACACTGGTTCCTCTCAAAATCCACCGATTTAAATAACGTGGTCGCCTACTTACAATGTCGCTACACTTGTCTTTGTCCATGAAGTTCGACAGACGCTGGTGTTGTCGCCAGACCGACGGCTTAGCTTTATACACACGACTTCAATACGCCAGGCACAACAAAAGAATTCACATGTTCTTCAGGACATTATTGAATCTCTACAGTAGCCTACTCCCGTTAAAACCTCTCGTCGCCGAGCAGACGTTGTATTTCCGGGTTCTTCAATCACGTGACACGAGATGTACTCCCCCTCCCCTTTCGAAATGTTGACTTGAACAATACAAAAGCATGTGTCAATGAAACGTACAGATAAATACAGATAAAGTTTTTTTTAAACCGAAAATTATTAAATGATTTAAATAATGTAGAAAATACAAGAATCTAGCAGCCAACTTGTTCTTAACGTGTTGATTTAGAACAATAAAATATATACAGTGTGTATAAGTGTTATAGACAGATGAGCTTTTAAACAGAGAGGAGTGATTTAGATTATATTTAGGCTGCAAGGTAAAGTTGGTTTATTTTTAGATTTATAAAAACGATGGAATCCCAACAGATTATGGTAACAGGTACTTTACCAGGTACTTTTTAAATGTAGTTTTACACGGTCAATTCTGCCATTCTCTGCAGGTGTACCTAATAAGGCAAACATGTGCAAGGTATCTCATGCACACACACAAGGCAATCAACAAGATATTCACTGATCGTGCATCAAGGAAGAATGTTTATTTGCATTTAGAAAGATTCCTGCAGACTGTAAGACTCAGCAAATGTCAAATCACAAGGTGACAGAACGTATGACCTGATTATTTGCAGTAATTAAATATTCAACATAGTACTGGGGGTCAAGCATGGACAATAATGCACACAATTTTAAATCTACAAATATAAGGTTTTCAGCTAAATACTAAAAAAACCCAGTGTTTTCATTCAACTTAATACACATTAACCTAAACACACACTGTGAGAAATCCTGCACAATATTGCATAGGCTTCTGACTATTACAGTACCATTATGCTCCAGTGGCCAAAGACACAAGCTTTACCAAAAATGCAAATCAATGCCATAATAACCAGGAGATTGGAATGTTTCTTTTTTAAATAATGTTTCTTAATCTAAACCAAAAAAGTCACACATTTGACTGGTAGAAAGACACTGGTTTTTTTCCAACAGTCTATTTATTATTCATAACAGTGAAAAGGTAGAAAAACTCTGCTTCATCATATAAAAAAAAGGTATGATGGTAGATATATTGCGTATCATTCTAGCTGCAGAATAACACTTAATTAGTTTACGTGGCAACAGGTTCAGCAAAACCTGTGTTCTTTGTGGGATTTAGGGAATGTGAACACATGGTATTTTAATCTCTTTATTTTGCCCTCGCTGAAAATGTTTATTTCTCTAGATCAGCATAAGAAGGGCTTGAAACATCAACCTCCATCTTGATTTCTTTCTCTAGCAGGTGACTGGATGACCATGATTCAGAATCAGGACCCGAGGAAATAGGCTCATCCTTAATGTCTATTATAAGTCTAGAGGACGTTGTATTAACATTTAGAGGGGAGAGATCCATGGGATCCATTTGAAACTGCTTTACCTCAGTATATAGATCTGTCTCTCCTTGATTTGTTTTAACAATTGCTTTGCCATCGTTTTTTAACTCTTGTCCGTCAGTGCTATCAGCCTCTCCTGAGATGTCAAATTCTTCTTGCTCACTTTTAATAGGAAGAAGAGGAATGTCACCCAGAGCAGACTTCGATGGGCTACACTTCTTAGACAAATCCAGAGGTGCTTCACATTCTTCATTCTGTTTAGTCCCAGTCACCAAATCCAGGGCCACTTGAGGCTGGACCTGCATAGCTGGACCTGCAGATGGGAGCGTCAGGCCGTTGGTTCGAGTTGGACAAACAGGAAGAAACAAAACAAGTTTAACACCTGGAGGAGGCCGTTTGTCGAGGGTTAACTTCCATAAGCCATCTGTTGGACCAGAGCCAGCAGACACAGCCCCCGTCACAAGTCCTGAACTACCAGAATCCTTCACTGGTGCAGCGTCATCGGTTAAAACAGCAGCAGGCGTGATGTCTGTGTTCGCATTGAGCTTCTTTGTCTCAGATGAAGAGATCTTGGAGGCCTGGCGTTTTTTGGGAGCACTCTAAAATAAGACATAAAAAAAAAAAACATCCCAGTCACCCCATGAATAATACAAAACAAGTGTGACATGCCAGTATAATCACGGTGGAGAGAGCTATAACCTGCATGAGATAGGTTTCATTCACAGGTAAACTTGAATTTGAAGACATGCACAGTTAATGATTGTGTAACAGGCAGTTTTCATATCTCTGCAATTTCATTTACATATACAGTTGAATCATTCAAAGTTGGGTGTTTTTATATCATGATGAACCGAAACCAACTGCTACCTGGAAGGTAGGAAATCCATTTAAATATGTATTCTTTAAAGAGAAACTTAACACCCCTTTAAAATGTTGTTGTTGTAGCTGACCTCCAGTAGTTTACCTTGCTGCAGTGATGTACAGGTATACTCTAGGACACAACAAGCTGATGAAATTAATTTGATGCTTTCAACCAGAGCAGGAAGTGAAATCCTGCTTTTCAGTCTGGTATTAAGTTTTAATAAATGGCCAGTAGTGTTAAGTATATGATTTGCATTTATACTAAATATACAAAATATTGTTACTGTTTAAACTTATACTGTACATCACCATAAGGCCCCACACTTACCACAGGCTGAGGTGTTTGTCCACAGGTCTTGAGGTGGCTGCCGTAGTTCTGCTGGTGGGGAAAGCCCAGTCCACAGCTCTGACAAAGGCAGGGCGAGTTGCCGGCATGACCACCCATGTGGGACATTAACAGCAAGGCCGACCGGAACCCCTTCCCACACTCAGCACATTTCAGGACCCTCTGGTGAGCCCCGGCGTGTTTCTTCAGCTCCTCTGGAGTGTCAAATCTCTGTCCACACTCCAAACATCTGATCTCATCCCCTTTAGGCTCCTGATTGCCCCAGCAGCCTGTGTCCTTTTTGTGCTGCTGGAAGTCCTCCTGACTGGGAAACTCTCTCAGACACGCCACGCAGTGAATGCGTTCGGGTTCACACTTGTGTTGGCGGTACAGCTTTGCCAGGCGGAAGTGGCAGCGGCATCGTATACAGGTGTAAGGCAACAAACCAAGATGGGAGAAGCTGTGTTTCAGGAGCGCGTTCTTCTTAGTAAAGGTCTTTGTGCAATCTGTGCATTTAAAATTGCGATGGCATGTCCTCTTCCGGTGGCGTGCGAGGGATTTCTGAGAGGAGAAATCGCGACCACATGTGTCGCATTTCATTTTCAGCATGGACTTGTGTAACTGCACGTGATATTCGCACGCCTGCAGGGAAGTAAACACACGTTTGCACAGGTCACACTCGTAAAACTCCTTCTCAAAGTGAGTTCTTGACAAGTGGTCTTTCAGGTCTTCCTGTGAAGCAAAGCCCCTGAGACAGACACGGCACAGGAGAAGATCCACCTTGGTCTGGGCGTGCGTGCGCAGGTGGACACGGTAGTTGTAAATCTGACAGAAGCGCTTTCCACATTCAGCACAGCAGTACGGGCGTGCTCCAGTGTGCAGGTTCATGTGGTCCTGGAGCTTGAATTGGGAGGGCAGCTGGAGATCACAGACAGTGCAGCGGCAGTCGCCCGAATAACTCAACTCTGTGGACAAGAGAGGGAAATTAAAAGTGTGTCAACTGATAAAAGTTAGATCATGATTTAAGATGTACACTCGGCAGGCAGGAGAAAAACTGAAAGAGATAAATATTAGAAGTAATTAGAAATGGACCGACATATCAGCATACATTTGGTCTCACCTTATATCAGTTTTAAAAGGTAAGGCTTTCCTACCTGTGGCACTCAGCACTAAGCCCACTTGTTCTTGAAGCATAATATATCTTTAAAAACAAAATATAAATGTACTTTTAGTTTTTCAAAAAAAAAAAGAAAAAAGCATAAAGATTGTCCTAAAACAGCTGGGCACTGTAGTTGTTAAGAGGAAAGAGGAAATAAAGCATTTGTTGGGGTCTATTTTCAGCGGTGCATTAAAACACATTTTGCACCGCTGAACACAGACCCCAATTTAGGTGCTCTAGTGTGTATTTCCAGCAGCAGGATGGTGTGTTAGATTAAGTCAAAGTAAACTACAGTGCATGTCATGTCAACAGTACAACAATATCATTTTTTAATGTATTTTTTTGACAAGATTGATATCTATTGGCTACACAGGCAACACCTGTTAGTTGGATCAAGTAATTGTTGGTTTTGATGTTTTCATGAGGCTTGTTGACAATAAGAAAATTATTTAAAAACATACCGATTTTAAATTACAGCAATTCAGCTAAACCTTTAGCATTTCAGACAGACTAAGCAACACACTACTGCATGCTGATCAGTCAAAATCATACCATTGTTTAGTCCTTCCTGGTCCTCATCCTCCTCTTCCTCATCAACCTCTTCTTCCTCATACACCTCTGAAACATCACTGTTGTCCGAGTCATCCTCCTGCACCTCTGTTGAATCCTCTTGCGTAGAGTCTTCATCTTCAGGATCCGTCTCTCTGTTGTCATCCTGCTCTGTTATAAGCGGTGGGAGGCCTGCGGGTTCTGGTCCAGCAGTCAGATCCTTTACTGTGGGCTCCGACAGTTCAACAAGTGCTCTGCCTTTGACGGCTTGTTCATCCTGTCGACTCCGTGCAGGATTTAGGGGTTTACAAGGTAACGTCTCTGACACAGGTGACGTAGAAACCGCTGCGGTCTGTTCAACACTTGAGGTCTGCTTTGCTGCACCTGCTCCTTTGCCGTCAGCTGACTGCTGGCCTCTGGCCAGTAGCCTTTGTTTGTGTGTGGTTGACAGTGTAGTGGGAGAGTCATCAGATGAGGTGGAACAACCGGGTGGATCTCCAACAGAGGTCTCCCGCGGCTGCAGAATGTCCGGAAACCCCAGCTCTGTTAGCTGGATATCAATGGTGTATTCAATGGACATGACTGTCATGGAACACAGAGAGGGGCAGGCGTTGAATGAGCATTTGACATCGTTAACATACAGAGTTGTGGCTTAAGGTGTAAGACACTAAATGTACGTTTATCAATAAACTGGACATCGCTACAAATATTTCTCCCCTCGGGGTTGTGATCAATACATGCTCGTATCTTAACTCGCCATACCTGTAGCGCATCCGTGGTTATTCTTCTGGGGCGCTCATGGTCTTCTTTTATAGGGCTCGGAAATCCATTTGGTACATACCTGCAGTGTTGGCTACCTCGCTAACCTAGCAGGAACTGGAGATGGGACAGCGTGGCTGCAGAACAGCTACACCAGCGTCTGCCCTCGTTGTTAGCTTGTTCTATCAGAGCAAATGAGCAACGCAGTTCGTGTGAAAAACACACATGAAGGTTCGTCGACACGAGGTGACGGCAGAGCGATGATACCCAGCCGATTAGCTAGCGACAAACTCACACAGCCCGGCGATGAAGGGGAGTTGAATTTGAGGAAAACAAATGAAGCACCACAAAGAGAGGACATTCCTGTGGTCGCTCGAGCACGCCTAGTGTCTCGGAGCGGTATTGCATGGCAACAGTGTACTTACTCATTCATGACTTTTTATGCTCATTTATACACTGCTCAATAACATTAAATAACATAAAACATTAAATTTAGCATCAAGTCTATTAAACTTCTGGGATGTTGATCTGGTCAGTTAAGCAGCAGAGGGGGTTGTTAATCTGTTTCAGCTGCTTTAGTGTTAATGAAATTGTACATACAAGGATGACATCCTTGGACCCATCGTCAGACCCTATGCTGGTGCAGTGGGTTCCTCCTGGTGCACGACAATGCCCGGCCTCATGGGGCGAGAGTATGCAGGCAGTTCCTGGAGGATGAAGGAATTGATACCATTGACTGGCCCCCACGCTCGTCTGACCGAAATCCAATAGAACACCTCTGGGACATTATGTTTCGATCCATCCGACGCCACCAGGTTGCACCTCAGACTGTCCAGGAGCTCAGTGATGCCCTGGTCCAGATCTGGGAGGAGATATCAGTATAGATATTTAGCATGATTTTTTCCCCCCATTGAGGTCTGATGTGTTTTCAAAGTATTCCTTTAATTTTGTTTGGGCAGTGTACTTCACTACTGTCCACTGGGAAATATTGGACTTCTGCTGATAAAGATGTTTCACAAGAGTTTGTAAAATATTTTAAAGCCAATGTCGTATAGATTAAACAGTGGTGCAAGTAGTATTCAGATCTTCTACTAAAAGTAGCAATACTACAGTGTTACAAGTACAAAAGCATTCGCATCAAAATATAGCCTACTTAAAAGTACCTGTTGTGATGTCTGTATTTGTGGACCCAAGCAGAGACAGAGGCACAGGTACTCAATAAAAAATGGTTTATATAAGGCAAAGCAATGGACCTAGCAGGGAGGGACGGAGAACAGGCCGAGGGAGACGCTGACGGCACTGGGTGCTGGTCTGGGTGGAGGGAGAGGAAGGAAGTTATATGCAAAGTAACTATAGCTATAATATAAATGTAGTTTAAAGTACAATACCTTAGAAGTAGCATAAATCAGACATACATGAGTATATGTACTTTATTTCCACCACTGCAAGTGTCTGATACGTATGAACACCAACAGGAAACAACAATAAGTTTAAATTAAAAATAATTTCATGTCCTTTACAAAAAATTACTTTAAAATAGCCGTGACATAACTTAACTAAAAATATTTTGTTATTTAGTAGAATGTTTTTGAAAAGCTGGACACAAATTAATGTCAACTCCCTGACATTCAAGTGTACATACAAATAAACATTTGTGTGACTAAGTACACAAGTATTGTATTCAAATATGAATACTACAAAAGAGACACAATAACAGTAGGTCCCATAAAGGACACACCAATATTAGTGGGAATGGACAAAATGTTAGATATTCATAAATTTATTTTACAGTTCAGCTGCCCTGTGGTCAGGGCACACGTCAGCCAAGAGCTTCTCACTGAGCAAACAGCTAACATCTGAATACATGACTAACAGCACTGTATTATGCCAGCCTTGCAAACAAACAATCTAGCCAAATTCCCATCCAGCCCTTTTCAATTATGCTGCTAGGCAGAAAAAAAGCAATTTCATCTTAATATCAAATTAAATGAGGCACTAATATTAGAGCCTTCTGATATCCGTTGAATGTCACATAAAATACAAACCAACATTTCCGGTTGCAATAGAAATGAGAACAAAGACAAAAAGGCAAGTTATTTCTTCAGCGGCCTCCCTTGGGATAGCATGTTTTATTACATTTTTGCAGTGTCCAGAAACATTGCAGTGGGGAGAGAGACAATCCAATCAGTGAGTAACACATGATATACACAGTTCCTTATGGGACTCTAAGGCATCAAAGAGCCATGAGCTCCATTTAAGAAATGTCTAAGACTTGAAATATAATTCTAATAAGTGAAAAGAATTAAGGAGTAAATTTTACTGTAAAACAAATCAGGATTATAGTGGATCATTTCTGCCCACATACCAAACACTCCACATTGAATCTGGAGCACATTAGCCAAAATACATTTTTAGCAGAACATGATCATGTTATTTTAAAATTCTTCCTCAATGAGACTTAATTTAGAAAGGAACATAATCAAAATATGAAGTGTAAAAAATGCAAAAATATGAACCAGAAGCTGTACATAACACATTTCTTTTTACAAACTGCCTAAACATTCATAGTATCTCTACTAGGCATCTAATATGTTTCAAAATATGTACTTACCCAAAGTGTTTGAAAAAAGAGGAAAAAAAACAAACATAAGAAACATTTCTTACCATAAAGTGAGTTGAACAACTCAAGACACCAAATAACAGATTCACACCACACGCATTTCAAGCAAAAAAAAAAAAAAAAAAACGGAAACAAATTATTAAAAAAGTTAATCAAAACAGTTTCTTTTTACAAATAAACTATGTTTTGTGACAAAAGTGTGTCATTGATGGATGTAACAACATTTGGTTAGTCGATTTAGGAGATGTATCTGTCTGTCCAAAATTTCAACAGCTCATAATCAAAACCCAACTTTAAAAAACCTGCTAAAACGTCATTCGCAAAGCTTTCCAAATTCATCTGAAACTGTCAGCTGGAGCATCAGATCTCCCATGTTAAAAGAGACAAGGGCAAATCATGACTAAAATCTTCAAAAAAAAAAAAAGAAAACTAACAAAAAAAACACCATACACTTCCTGCAAGTCTCAATGTCTTCAATTATCTCTTAGCACTTGGGTTTTCAGGCTTTTCCTCCGGGTGGCTTTTCTCATGAGCTTTCATGGTGCGCTCACGGCCAAAGCTCTTCCCGCAGGTCGGACAGGCAAAGCGGCCCACAGCGTGCGCGCGTGACATGTGGGCATCCAGCTGCTCAGGACGGGCAAAGCTCTCTTCACATTCATCGCAGGGATGGGCTTTTCGCGGGGTGTGTTTCTCTTTCTTGTGAGCACGGAGCTGAATCAAGCCGGGGAACGCGAGGTCACATTCAGGACAGGGGTGCTGACGGGGCAGAGCAGGATCTACTTTAAAGGCTTTCTTCTCCTTTGCTAGAGCTTCATTGTCATCCTCAGGAGCCTTCTTATCTTCCGATTCTGACTTTGCCGCTGCTTTAGAAGGACGGCCACGTTTTGCCCCACCTGGTTTCCCTTTTTCCTCTGCCGGAGGTGCTGCTGACTCTGATGTGCTGCTGGCCTTCACCACCTCCTCGGGCACGTCTGCCTCGTCCTTCTTTTTCCGCTTTCCCTTTTTCTCAGCACCTGCCGGTTCTTCAGGCTTGGAAGGCCGTCCACGTTTCTTGACGGATGAAGCACTGCCGTTGCATTGCTGACCTTCAGGGTACTTCTCCTGGTGTGCAACCAGGTCTGATTCCGTTTCAAAGCCATGACCACACTTCTTACAGCGGTGTGTTTTCGTAGAGTCCTCCAGCTGTTCTGCAGTCTCTACGTCGAGGCGGGGATGCTGGGTCAGGCGATGAGTACGCAGCAGTCCAGCACTCCGGAAGGTTTCGTTGCAATCTTTACATACCAACTGTTTCTCCGGACACACCTGTCGTCTATGGGCTGTGAGCTGCAAGAGTGAGAAGAAAAAAGATAAACAGAAATATTTCGTATAAACTAGACTGTAATATTCATTTTGGCATTCATGGCGTTATTTCGTTTTAAATGCACACTCACTTCAGAGAACGTTTTAAAGCTCTCCTTGCAGTGAACGCATTTGAAGGGCTTGTCATCCTTGCTGTGTGTTGGCTGGTGCTGTGTCAGCTCCTCAGATGACAGAAATGTGCGGTCACACACATAGCACGTGAACAATGTGTTTCCCTGTGAACAGATACACACAAAAAAGAGGGGCCCAAGTTAAAACAATTCAAGACCAAGAACCACTTTAAAAATGTTAATTTTAATCAGATTCACTTTATTCACCAGGGACAAGTGATGTGCAGGGGTTTATCTTGGGTTGATGACAACTATCATCATGTGTAAAAATATATGCTGCATATACAGGATACATTCTCTTCAATACACTCAAGGAACATCAAGCTCAATATGTTATATAATATAAAATCTCAGTTTCACAAAACAACATACTCTTAAGTCTATTTTCTCTGCAATGCCATTAACTTCATAGCAATATAAAGAATAAAAGAGCAGACAATATGACAGGATTGTACCTTTAAACTTGTGTGGGCAAATTACCAGAAAATAATGGCTGCCTAAAGCATAAAAAACCTGCTTCATTAACTAGTAAGTTCAAGCACAGAAGATTAGGGGAGAAAAGGAACAGGCATTGCAATATAAAGATCATACACATCACTGTCAGCATGTAGGGGGAGATGACAACAGACTGCTATCAAAAATCTGTCATAAACTCCAAACAAAGGTATATTTATATGTATACATGAGGGAAATTTGTTCCACACAAAAAAAAAAAATATAACTGTTTTTAACACAAATTGTCACCATTGTTTTGTGAACTGAAATTGTGAAGCTAACCTGCTGAAGCTGTTGCTTATACTCTTCCCGGTGGCTCTTCTTCATATGCCTTTCCTTGGCTTTAGCGCTGCAGAACGTGATGAAGCACTGGAAACACTGCAGGTTTTCGTGCTGGTCTGGAAGGACAGTAGGACATTAGAGGCATCGTGCAAAGGTCAAAGTTGATCTTCCAGCACACTTGAGTTAAAGTTGTGAGCACTTACAGGACTGAACAGACGGCGCAGGAGGTCCATTCAACGTGATGGGTTTGTATGGTTCTGCTGGCTTTTCGGGGGGAGCCTCTGGAGGTGGATCCGGCAGTCCCCGTCCCATCACGATCTCCTCTATGTTCAAAATGTCAGAGTCCATCCTGGTATGCTGGGATATCTCAACAGGCACTCGCAACAACTTTCCTAGATTCAATTAAAGAACAAGGCAGGGGGGGAGAAAAAAAAAAACACACACACAACATCAAAGTCAGGTTGCATAACATGTGGAAAGAACAGCTGGAACATGATGTTAGAATCCCACAGCGTTAAATGCGTTAACAATTAGTTGCCGCATGTTCAACAGATGACAATATGCAAATATTGGCCTACCGGCCACCGTTAGTTAGGAAGCGGCAACTGTGAAACAAATGTATTTATGAAAAGCCGCAACGCGCGTAGCCCGAGGGCCGTTAACTTCCGAGTCCAGTTTCCCCGCAGGAGTCACGCAACTTTCAGCTCATCGTAGCTTAGCGTACCGTTCCTGCCCTCAAGGCCGCTAGCATGCTAACTAGCTCGACGCAACCCTACGAGCATATGGCCACCAGTTAACGGATTAGAACGCCTTGGCCGGTCTCGCCGGTACACTGGAGCCGCTCGCGGAAGAATTTAACCGCTTTAGTTTAATGGCCGCGCGCGTGGCTAACGCCAATTATAAAGTGCCAGGCTCTTCCGAGCGGGCTAACGCTAGCTGCCGCTAGCTGCCATGCTACTGGTTAGCGCTAACAACACTGGCTGCCATTCAAAGAGAACCGAAGACTTTTCGTGCCTCGTCGCGCACCAAGTTTCAGCCGATTGTTCGGCGCTCGCATGCACACGCTGCACGCCGAGACGGTGTCCGCGAATAGCTGTACACATAGCAAACTATCGAAATAACGTATAAAACGGACGTGGACGCTACGTTACCTCTAACCCGCTCTTTGAAGGTAGTTTGACTGAGAGAGTTGACCCCAGAGAAGCACAACGGATAGATCGGACACTTCCTGGTGTACGGCAGCGATAGATGTTAGTACAAGATGGCTGCCGGAGAGTATTCGGCGCTGTGGCGTTATCGATAATGTTTTATACACGTTAAATGTATTTCAGGCGAGTTGTCCCGCCGCTGGCGCAGAGCAGCGCACGTTGCAATGTAGCGGGCGCAGGAAGAAACGCAAACGAAGCACGTTCAACGCACAACGCACACTTCACCAGTTCTGCAGCATAACAGCGCTATAATCAAATATTCTGCTCCACAATGCCACCACGCCTGTTAATATACCGTATTAACTAATACAATGAGCTAAAACAACAACGGGACAGCTCTGCCTTGATGAGCGTGGATTTGAACGAACCTGCGTTTCTATTCCGTGTAAATCTATAGTCGATGTCCGTCACGTGGCCCAGGACAACTTGTAGAAAGTACTTGGTAGTAAGTAAATGAGTACATTCGACCCCCGCCCGCACAAACGAGCCTTATTACTACCAACAGCCTAAATTGCAGCCATTTGACTAAATCTCAAGTCTTTCAGTGGAATTTCTAATTGTACAAAGTTCTCTATTTGTATTTGTTAGCTCATAATATCCCTGTATTATAACATACCTCTGTACAGGATTTTATATATATATATGTATATGTATATACAGCTCTGGAAAAAATTAAGAGACCACTCCAAATTTTCCAAAGTTCTTTTTACTCAAACACGTACCTATAAATATAGTAAAACCAGAGAACTGATCATTTTGCTGTGGCCTCTTATTTTTTCCCAGAGCTGTATATACTGTATATATACAGTATATTCAATTTACAGTTCTAGTTTATATTAACAATAGCTTTGTGATTTTCACTACCAATGAACAGTATAAATATATATTGCGGTTGAATAAATGCATCTTTTTCATGGAAGACATTTCAGCTTGTCACAGTAGAAAAAGCACAGGTGTAAACAATAAAATGAATGATGGCTGAATTCCAATTAAGTGCTGTACTGGTTTTTTCAGTTGAAGGAAAGTTCAGAGTCGCTTCCATCTCAATTTAACAGTTTTTATTTCTGCAGAAATATGGAATGAACCAAAAAACACCTCCAGTCAGCAGATATACCCCTATTCTTAATCTCCTGCCTCCTTTAGCTAGCCCCATCTTTCCCTAGCCAATGTGAATGGGAGACATGTCTTCTACTTCCTCTCCTCCCGGTGTCGCTGTTGATACCCTTCTACCCGTAACTCAATCTGTCATTCCCAATGACCTGTCTGAATCCCACAACGGGATTCCTTGTCCTCTTTCCCACCATTCTTTATCAACTTCTAGAACATTTAGTCAAAACAACATCTGCTTCCTTGATGAGAAGTAATGACAAAGTATCAGCTTCCAAACACGTAGGCACACTTTCACAATCTCCTTCTTTCCTGTCCTCTTATATACCGACTCTTCAGCCTCCAGTACGGGATTATATATATGGACATATCGTGACCAGAACTGGACTCATAAAACATAAGAGAAAAATAATATATTAAATGCATTATGTGATTATACATTAACATCTATAGACGTCATATATAAGTGAAAAAGTCCTGCTACTGTGCATGCTGGCTTCCTGTCATGGCTTACTGCGACACTTGACTAGAACAGCGCCATTGTTAGCATCATTAGCAACACCTGTGTTTTCCTACTGTGACGAATCAAAATGTCTGCTGTCAAAAAGGTGTGTAGTCCAAATATTCCTCAGCCGTCTTTACAAAAAATATCAACAATGCATGTATGTTTTTCATCTTTTATTGTTTTCTGAAATTCGAATAAATTATGTTTAAATTCATAGAGCCAAAACAAAATCCATCATAGAATGTAGATAAGGTCAGGTAAATAAATAGGAAAAACATCATGGCCGCTGCAATGTCAACATCATATTTTACACTTATTTTGCAGCGCGAAGTGTAAGCCTATGAGAGTTTTGTTTTTTACATTTCCTTGTGAAGGCGAATTCATTTTTACAATTGCTCAATGGTATAATAAGCCACATCACAAAGCATTTTGTTTTAGTGCAGCATAATAGTCCTACAAAGAATGGCACTGCCAGTGAAAGACATCATGGAAATGTTGTAAGGACAGAGGAGATAATACCATTTTGTGATTAGCTGGGTTTACATACACTTACAATTACATTCTACACCAGAAAACAAATGTTGAAACATAAAGGGTAACATCTGCAGTGGATATTATGCTTTTCCCAAACTCTCTTGATTATGGAAATTCAAAAAGCAGTTGTGGTTGCGTGAGATACAAAGAAAGACACAGCACTTAAGGCATAGCACTCGAGATGTTCGCTGGCAGTCCCCAAAACGACACCTGCCCCCTTCTCCCTCCCCAAGCTGCTCAGGCCAGTGGCCTGAACCATCGTACCTTGTGGCTGCATCTGGCAGAGGACTTTCCTCCACCAGACTGGGATTGGGGCTTTCACTTGACGCATTAGCCTTCTCTATGGGGGGTTGAGGGGGGACTGAGTCCTGGGTATCAGAGCTGTTGGAGAGGATCAATGCCTTGGACACTTCCAATCTGAAGGCCATGAGAGTCAAAGGTGCAGTCGCTGCCCTGTGATCCTGTCTGTATAAGAGCCAGGAGTTGACCAAAGCCAGATCTGTTAGGTACCAGAGCACCGCTTGAGGCCAGCAGGTTGGGGCCGAGGCAGTGAGAGGAATAGAGTAAAGATTTAGCAGATCTCTGTTGAGATGAGCCGACATCTGGGCCTTCTCGAAGTTGTCAATGAGTGAAACCATGTTCCTTTGGCCATTTCCCGCAGTGGAAAGTATGAAGCCACGGTGCGATCTGCGTAACATCAGCTTCCCATCTGAGCTTACGAACTCATCTCCTATCTGTCCTCGGGCTCCTCCCACCCTGCCGGCAGCATGAACCCCAGCAACTAACAGACGCTCTAGCATAGCAGGGGTGGAGAGTTCCTGTTTGCAAAGAAACACCATACTACCTTTGGGGACCATTTTTTCTACAGCATCTTCTTTGCTGCACAGACGCAATTTAAGATCCACATGTAAGAGCAAACCGCCAAATCCAATTAACGTAGTACAGTGGAGAGACGGTTTCTTATTGTGCATCTTCCCAGTCAAAGGAAGTGGATATTGGTCAACTGCATAATCACCATCTCTTCTCAGTGACTGGCACCCTGCTTTGAAACGGCACAATAATGGCTGAGCCTTCCACAGGGGATCAGTCTGTGTTTTTAAACTGTTAAGGTCATTTGGCATGTCCCCTTGCTTCTGCCCATAACCACACTGAGAATCTTCACTTTGCCTGCTGGAGAGATTTTTACCTTGCTCTACATTTTGAAATTCACTATCATGTCTTCCTTCCCGATCATTACTGTTGCCTGGATCCTTCGCAGGAGAAGCAAGCTTCAACATGCGAGACAGCTCGAGGAAACGGGACAGTGGCATGGCTTCAGCAATCAAGGGCACCTTAGTAAGGTCCTCCCAGTAGAGCCTTGGACTGGGAAACTGAAAAATAGCAAGAGGCCAAAATAAACTTTTAGTGGTCGTGAGTCTAACTAACACAACCAAGTAAACATTCAAGAAAAGGGTCACGATGGAGCACAAACCTTTAAAGTTCCCATTGCAATGTGGATCCCAACAAACTGTGCAACGTCTCTGGCTGTGACAGGGTTGGGCACGTTTGACAGTTTATTTGTGCAAGTGGCAATTTCTACCCAGGTATCCCAAGAAAAATACTTGGAGAAGTAATCAATAGGCTCTCTGCTCCTTTTTGACTCTCTTGGTGTTTGGAGCTGGCTCGTTGAAGTTGGCAAACTAAAGGAGAAAAAAAGATTGAGAAACACACAAAAACAAGTATCTATTTATCTATTAGTCCCTCAGTGGGGAAACTGCAGATTGTTTACCACGTTTGCATCAAATGGGGTTAAGGGTCTCCCTTAACTGTCCCTTTTAAGAACACTTTAAGTTACAATACATTTTTTAAGCAGTGTTTTTTCAAGGTTCGAAAATGATAAAAAAATGAAGATGTACTGTACTTTTGTGACATTTCATCTGACTGTTGTGCGCCGTTTGTTTGGTCCTTGTAGAAATAGGCCATTACTTCTGCTTCTGAGTCAAGCTGAGGATCAGACAATTCAAAAGCACCCACATCCTCTTCATCAGAACTCTGGAGGAGAAAGTCCCGAAGGTCTGGTGGATGCTGCCACTCAGCATCTGCTTCAGCTGAAAGATCAATTATTATAGACAAATGAGTCATCTAAAGTATGAGAAACATCTTAAACAGGTACAGCACACGTAAATGTTTCTTTTGAGCTGTTTAAATTAAATTATATGACTGTACTGTCATTAAGAAAACATTAATATTGACATTTCTTACCAAATTTATAAAAATGGCATTTCATGGGTTGAAAATGTCTCAACACGCCATCTGTTTTATAATCAGCCCTGAACCTGCAAAGCCAATGCTGACATAGAGTCAGCCAGTTGGGACTTGCCTACTTCCTAAAATATATTTATTAAAAAAAAACAAACTCTGTCACTCAGTCTCTTTTGTGTCCCCTGACCCACACACTACAAAGCCACGAGGCCACGTGTTGTTCCCTAATTTTTAAATATGCTGGGAGAGAGGGTTCTAAAAGAATTACACTTTAAGGACGTTTATCAAGTACAGGTAATTTTAAAATAGAAAACACACCATGTCCATCTGCAAAGTCACTGAGCCCTGGTTCTGACAATAGTCCCCTCACTGTCATTTCCTGGTAGTCTGGTGCAGAATGGCTCCCTTCATCTGTTGTTAACAGATTCAATATTAAAAGACATCTTCCTATAATCTTAGGTAAAAGGGAATATCATTGGAAAAGGCAATGACTCACTTAAATTACTATCGGTTGTTTGATGTTCTGTCTGCTGGGCATCACTGGATGCCACCGTGGTTAAATTCCCACTGTTGGTCTGAGCAGCTCCCAGTAGAACCTCCCTCTCCTCCTCCTTCACTGGGTAGAAGATACACTGGTTGGTGTTGAACTCAGGGGTGACGCGGCAGTCCCTTGTTGTCTCTCCACTGTCACTTACTGAAAGCAAAATGCCAAAAACATCCATCTCTGAAAAGATAAAGTCCTCAAAGGCTTACAGACTGTCATTACAGTGCACAAAGTCGATTTACCACTACATAAGATTATTTAATCATCACCTTCCAAAGCTAGAGCTAGGAGGTCATAACATTATCTTAGCATAAAGACGACGCAGCAGTTCAAAAATACACCAACCAACACCTCTGAAGCTAACACACACACATTTAATTAAATTGTTAAAAAATTAGCCATTTGTGGTTTCAAATCTGAGTTACATTGTGTAACAACAATTTATCTATCGGCCCAGTACTTCTTTGCAACATGTTCGCTGTTGCCTGGCAACCTCACTGATAAAACAAGACTCTAGTCACTGCGCTCAACTAAAATTGTCATTTTTACATTACTGTTTGTACTGATTAAACAAATGAGATACTTAATAACTAAGCTTTAGGTGTTTGAAGGCATATTTTCTATCTTTGGGTGGGGCCAAGCTAGCCGTTTACCCCTGGAGCTGGAAAACAGAAGATAGCAAAATCTTGTACAATACATCTCTTTATTTTGTAAGAGATTAATGTTGTTTGTACATGGTCCCTGACAAATTTAATAAACTAAACTTCTAGTCTTCATTCTAAGCTAATTGCTCCATGCCTAATGCTTGGACATGTGAGTGGTATCGATCTTCTTATCTAACTCTCAGAAAGACAGCTAACAATCCTATTTTCCAAAATGTCGAACGGATGCTAATTGACCTACTTGTTTGGCTTCATACTTACATGGACTGGAGGCGTTTTCTGTGCTGACTGGCTCCACACTCCATCGAATGTGCCTGCTGCCCTGCGTGGCCTGAACCTCATTCAGCACGAGGCTGCTCTCCTCCTTCACCAGAACAGTCCTTATATCACGATGTTGCTGCAGCTGCACACTTGCACTCTGTCTATTTTGACATGTGGGTGCAACCAGTGGTGGATCTGAGATATTCTCTTCAACCTTGATCTCCTGGCTTCCAAGTACTTGTACTTCACTCTCAGCAATACTGTCCAAACCCTGGAACAAAAACAAATGTTAGTTTGTAATGTTGCATTCATCCTTTATGGTTAAAGTACGATATTTGTTGGTGCAATTAGCATCTCACCGGTCTTTGATTGATATTCATGGTCATGAGGCACTGCTCCTCGTCGGCAGCCACTCTCTGTCTAGAGGTGAGGAACCTCTCCAGTATAATGCCTGGAGACTGGTCCCTGTCGTTTTCCTCTCCTCCCTGCAGTCCTCTTTCATTCATTACTTCCTCAACACTAGTGGTAACCGACTCCAGCTCAAACACGACTTGCTCTTCAGGAGATTCCTCTAATGTAGAGGGCATGGAAGGCAAAGATGTGGCAGGAGCATTAGCTTTGTTGGCCTCGAATTCAGGAGTGGTCTCTGGCTTTAAAGTCTTTGTACCGGTCTCACCTTTGTCATTAATCTCTGAATCAGCGGTGGCAGGATGTCTTTCGTAAACTACCTGGCATTCATCCTGTTCTTTCTCTGGTTCTGTTCCTCTGACAGCATCTCTAACTGAAACCCTCTTCGACATCACGTCCCTTTTTAGGCGTCCTGTTCCTCTTCTCCTACCCCTTGAAGCATTCCTCGCAATGACTTCTTTCCCTCCTTTTTTCTTCTGCACTAACATTTCTTCCTCCTCTTCTTTGACCTCCACTTGATGAGTGGAGCATGACACAGTCTGTGAAGTTAGACCTTTTTCAGTTGTTTCATTATTAACTTGCCCAGGAAATTTGCCGATGCTTGCACCCTCAGAACTGCAGGCTCTATTTGATTCATTTTGGGGCACAGTGTCTTCATGAGAAGTTGGATCATCGGTCTCATTCTGCACCCCGACAGTGACTAAATCTACCTCAAGAAGTAAATCCTCTTTAATGTCTTCATCTGTGGTACCCTGAATTTCAGATTTTGAGCTGGGATTCTTTGGGGAACCTGCTTCCTGCTTATCCTCATCTGATGACAAAGGCTCTCCCATCTCCAAACTCTTTGTCTGAGTGGAAGTACTTAAAGGGGATTCAGATGTGAAATTCGGAGGGGTCTCACTGTTTTTCATTTGATCAGATGGTGGGTGAACCTCTGGAGAGGTATGAAATTGATCATCACCTCTTGATTTACGTCCACTCTTATCTTCATAGGCACTCATTTCAACATCTGAAGGGGGAACAGGTAAAGATGGAGATGGAATCAAAGCTGGAAAAGAGACATTTCGCTCTCTGTCTTCTAATGCCATCTCTCCCATCTCAGGCTCAGTATCCCAGTCTGTAGCAGCATTCATCCGCTCAACAACCTTATCATGCGGTTTTGGAAGCTGGTAAATATCCAATCTGGTGACGCCTTCAAAGATGTTCCCATTGTTGTAAGTGAGACCGGGACTCTCTATGATATGCACCGTCGCCTTGTGTTTCTGAAGGGATGAGACTTCACTAAAACTCTCCCCACACTCCTTACACTCCAAGGCACGCTTGGAATGAGAAGACGTTATCACTCCTTCAGTCTCCACTTTCAAGGAGGGTTTACGTTTCCTAGTGGTCTTTGGCTTGGTGGGAAGTGTCTCAGGTGATTGACAGGAAGCCTGAAGCGAGGACAATAATGAAAGAGCTTTCTGGTTCTTTTTGGGTCTTCCTCCTTTTTTCTTACCTTCTGTTGTGAGAATATTTGTAGACTTGCTTGCTGGATATTGGAATTTGTTGTCTTTACTCTGCTGGGACATTGTTTGGGACTCATGAGGTGACGTCTCCTGTGTCTGGACGGATGCCTTTGAAGGGTCTAACTTGTAAACTTTCAGCTGGGGCTGTTTGTGACCTTTTAGTAGAAGTAGGGCATCTTGCGTTATGTGTGGGCCAGGCATGTCTGCTGAAGCTGCGCTTGTTTTTGCATTGACTTTTTCCTCTCTTGCCAGGTTTTTCTTTCGCTTCCCATCCTTTGCATTCTTGGGCTGATCTTTTCGCATCATTTTTGCTTGTTTTTTCTTTTTGAATACAGGTATGGCTACAGTTTTGTGGTCACTCACATGAGTAACACCCTCCCTGGCCACTTCTTTTTGCTTTTTCATTTTATTTTTTCTTGTATCATCTTTGATTTGTTGCACCTGTGGGTCCTGGGTTGATGACGGTGATTTTATTTCAACTGAAGATACCAAATGTCCTGCTTTCTTGGCTTTTTTTCCCTTTCTTCCCTTCTTCTGTGATGGTACTTTTTCTGAGAAATTCGTTGTTGGTGTTTTGTCTCTTATCACATCTTCCTGCGTTGACGGATGCTGCTGTGGTGGCTTCTTATGTTTCTTGTTTTTCTTCTCTTTGCTTTGCGGACCAAATTTAACGACAAGATGAGACTTTTTTTTTCTTTGTCGTTTGGCAGGTTGGGCATCAATTTGTAAAGCATCCTTGTGTATGGATCCAACTAATTCTTGCATATATCCTTGAAAAATGAATGCCCTGGCTGGCTTTCTTTTCCGTACTTTCACCAGTTCTTGAGCTGACATTACATTTACTGGTAACTCTGAGATATGTGGCACCAGCTTGGCCTGTAATTGTGATGGAACATCTTCTTTAGCCGAAGGATCCTCTCCTACAGACAGGTTCTCCACCTGCTCTTGACCCTCCTTGTTATTTACCAGGAATTTTTCAGATGGTTCTTGTTCAGCCTTTTCCTGTGTCTCTTGTGGTGCAGCTCCATCTAAAACAGGGTGGACGTGATCTAGACTTACTGTTTGCATCTGTGAATCAACCCCTTCTTTGGGATTAGTTTCAGATTCACTTGGCGTTTGTGAAAGTGTGTCTAGTGGAACAAAAGGGCCAGAAGGAAGGTCCTGTTGCTCTCTTTGTAAATGTGTCAGCTCCAATTCAACTGTATGTATAAATGCAGGGACTGACAGGCTGGTCTCCTGCTCTACTATTACAGTCTGATCTAAAGTCTGATCAGGAGTCTTCTCCAGTTCAGTGGTTGATAGCAGACAGGAGGACAGGATTTCATTTTGTGGCACAGTTTGGGATTGTTCAAGCTCCACAGTTGGTATCAAGGCTGGGGTAAGTTCTAATATGACTGTTTGCTCAAGGTTTTGTTTGAGGACAACTACGTCATTCTGACAAACCATTTGATCCATAGGATCAGAGTGAGTGGCACTAATGTCGGGCTGTTGAAGGATGTGATGTATCACCGCTCTCTCAGGTCTCTCTGTTTCTTCAGTTTGAATGAGTGTTAGCTCTATATTTTCACCTGCTGCTATGTGGGAACCCAGTTCTGAGAAAGAGGGGTTTTCCAACTGTCCATCTGGCGTAATAGGTTCCAGTATAATTGTTTGCTCCATTGAATCACATGGGTTGTTTGAAGGGTCCAATTCAACTGTCTTAGATTCTGCCTGATTCAGTCCCATAAAATCTATTTGTGGAGGATTGAGATCCAAATTCACTGGTTGTGCCAGTTGTGATATCTGCTGCACTTCCAGTGGCATGGCATGAGGTGGCACCTGCCCCAATATGACAACTTGGTTTACTTTCTGCACATTTCCCAGAGATTCAATAAGTCTGCGAATCTGCTCTGTGTCAATATTGGCATCAACCTTTTGCAGAGGTCCATTGGGCTCCACCTGTAGTAGTGCTGGTTGGCAAAAAGATATTGGAGTTATGATGGGTGTACTTTGTTTAACTTGTTGCCCAGCTGGAAGGGCATTACTGGCTGCAGCAGACAACCCACTGTGTTTAGTTTTCATGTGATGTAGCCGTGTCTTGGTACTCTTGAAAGTGGCCTTGCATACAGAACAAGGAAATTTTGTAGAAGCACCTGAAGATAATAAAAAATATAAAGGTGTGATTAATTGTGGTACATTTCCTGCAACCTCACAGACAGCTTGTTTTCTAGAATTTTCTCATTTTTAGGGATGCACTGATATGGAATTTTAGGGCCGATTGTGACAGCTGATAATTAAATCTGTCTGTGAGGCTGTACACAGGCAAGTGGTATATTAATCTAAGAGCTAGAGTCAGCTTAGCTTGTTAGCATGCTCACATTTCCAGCTGAGGCTGATGGGGATGTTATTCATTTTGCAAGTATTTAGTCATAAACAAATTGAAACTTTGACCTGATGATGGTGATATATTACAAATTCTTTTCCAATTTTATTTATATAGCGATATATCATAACAGAGTTATCTCATAGCACTTGTTATTATAGAGCAAGTCTAGACCAACTATATGTATAGACCCAACAATTCCACCATGAGCAAGCACTAGGCGACGGGGACATGAAAGTCTTTACAAGCTAAAAAGTAAGTTACCATTTGAATATGTAAAATGATGAGACATTCGTAACATTGACATTTTTCTTACCATCTTTCTTGAGGTGTGCTTTAGTTGTTTCTCCCCCATCTCCTTCAGTTCCCTCTGGCAAGTGTGACACCATATGTTTCTGCAGAGCTTTGGACATGGTGAACCTCTTTCCACACTCCTTGCAAACATAAGGCCTCTCTCCAGTGTGTGTGCGGCGGTGATACTTCAGCAGTGTCATGGTTTTGCAAGGTTTGCCGCAGTCAGTGCAGGCATAACCGTCCAGGCCAAAATGAATTTTTTTATGAAGGGTGAGCTCTGATGACTTGTTGAAGGCCTGGCCACATATCGGACACTTGAAGGGTTTCTTCTCTGTGTGTGCTTTCTGGTGGACCATGAGCTCTGTGGAGTTGGTGAAGTGGCGGTCACAAACATAACAGGCGAAAAGGGCATTCCTCAGTATGCATTGTTCGTATTCTGCTGGGTGGCTCAGTTTCAGATGACGCTCTTTGCTCTTGTGATCACTGAAGATTATGTGGCACTCCATGCACTGCAGGGAGAGCTGAGATGCTAGAGAGAAACAGGGTGTGTGTAGGTGGGGGGGGGGGTTACATGTAACTTACATCCATATTCTTAGAATAGAGACTAATATTCATAGAAATTATAAAGAATTGCTAAAAGAAAAAATGTGTCTCTGGAGGGTAAATAAGGTGGCTGACATTTTGCACTTGCAAAATATCTGCAATAAGCTAATGTGTGTCAGCCCAGCCAAACTATTGGTCTAGCTCTAACCTGCAATTGTTTGTTTGGCTGCTATTGAACAACAGAAACGATTAACTACTTGATATGTATGGTACAGGATGGTAAAACAAAACTGTGGTAAAAGTACACTGTAAAAGGGACTGTGAATTGCACAATGATGTTAGTGCCATTAATTATAGATATTTGAGTATTTAAGCTAAGACAACAGTTATTCTACCGTATGAAAAAGCAGTAACTCACATGCTATAATAAAAAATAAAAATAAATTCTACTGTACTAAACAGGTCTCTCAATTGTAGCCTGGTTCAGAAAAGTATAACATAGATCGTCACATAGACAAGGTAAAATACTCACATGTGAGTGGCATAACCAGTGGTTTGGACATGTCCATCTTCAGAGGATCTACCATTGCTTTCTTGGAAGGAACATATTTCCTACCATCACGTACACGTTTCTCCGGTTTCTTTGCCTTTTGCCCATCGCACCCAGGATTTGGATTTGTACCAGGTACTGGATCTGTGGGGGCACTTGGCTCTGAAGCAGAGTCCATGCCTCCAGTGTTATCTGAGGGCTCAGTCAGCAGCTGAGCAGCAGGCTCCTTCTCCACTGCCTGCGTGGCCGCCACACGAGCAGGTGTTTCTTGCACCCCCGTCCCATTTTCCTTTGGTGCGACTGGTGCTCCAGTCTCAGCAGCAGCTGCCGATTTATTCCCCTGCTCTTGTGCATCTGATTCACTTTGTGCTGGCTGGGCTTCAGTCTCAGTGTCCAGCGGTTGCTCTGCGGTTGCTGTGGTCACCGGGTTTGGCCCGCTGTTCGACTGGCTCGGACTCTGCATGGCTCCCTGCCCCTTGGCTTCTCAAAGTCACTCGTTTATGTGTTTCTGTGAAAACAGGTCCCACACAGGGTGACTGTTAATTACACAGGTAAGCCAACACACGCATGAACCTACTCTAAAAATGTCTTTGCACCATTCAAACGTATTCAACTACTTTATAATAAAGGAACTGATTTTTCAAGAAAGCTGTGAACAGCATCTTTGTTATCTTGCGCTCCATGGCGACAGCTGGGAGACCAGGGGATGAATGGTTTTGAAGCATTTGCATTACAAAAGAAGACCGGCGGACATCGCTGGGGGGCTCGCGTATGACCAAAAATCAACACTTTAATTCGTATGAATGACGTGCTGTAATACGCTGGTCGTTCTCTTGAACAAATCCGCCGTAATAACCACAGATACACAGATAATAGTAGCCCAGTTAGCTTAAATGCACTGATTTGCAAATGATAGCATTCCTAAGCTGTCACAGCGCCACGCATGCTAAACATGAAGTCATTTTATTCGTCCCCCCCCCCGCCTCTTACACGCGCACACGCACACATTTATAGCTGCACGGATGCAGGAGGATGTAGATTTAAGGTTACCTGGGCTGACTCGTCCGCCCAAACATCTCCGCGTCGCTTCGCACAAAGCCGACGCAGAGGAGCCGCAGACATCACGACGTCACGTCTGACAGGCGGCCCACTGGAATCATGGGAGTTGTGGTTTATCCCGATCAGTCCTCCGCCGATCCAGGCGTCTCGTTCACGCTCCCAAAACTACAACGCAGCCAGACTACCACACAGCAGTTTCGATACCGTTCAGCACAACCTCGCCTATTTTCACCAAGTTTCACAACAAATTACAATATCATGAGCCCTCGTCAAGTCAATTTATTAATACAGCCCAGAATTACACATCTCCCTCAAATGGCTTCATAAGGTAGCCTACAGCATGGTACACTCTGTATTCTTAAAGCATTTGAAACTGATTATATTTAACAGTTAGGGTCATTTGGTGAATGCACTTCACACACACAGTTGTACCTTTAATTCTGCTACGTCCTCCAGTTTTAAATGCTTGCATCTTAAAGCTTGATGTTTCCTATAGATATCCACAGTATTTATGTTCCAGCCATTACATTTATTAATGTAGAAGCTACATTTGAATTAAAAACTGGTCATTAAAGCAAGCTGATCAACCATGTATAAACTCATGGTAGGATTTATAATTTATGGGATTGTATGGAAGTCTCTAGAGCTCAATTTGCTCTCACTGTATTAATACCTCAGCCATTATTTAACAGTACAAACTCCATTAACATTTAAAACTGCTGATGGCAGACTGCTCAAGCTCACAGTAATGACTTTTATATGAGGTATAAAATGCACCGAAGTCCTGCAAACTCACTGTAGCTGCCATTCATTAATATATACAGCTCTTGAAGAAATTGAGAGACCACTCCAAATTTTCCAAAGTTAATGTTACTCAAACACATACCTATAAATAATAAAACCAGAGAACGGATAATTTTGCAGTGGTCTCTTCCAGAGCTGTAGTATTTTAATGCTTCAGCTCCTAGTAACACCTTTAATGACATGCAAGGTAAAACAAACAGCTTTCTGGAACTTTCAGCATGGATTTGTTAGTAATAAATGTTAAGAATTTGTCTGTTTTAGTTTTAGCAAAGGTGGCCGTTTTAAAAGCATACTTTCAGCAAAAACATGTATTGCTTTCGAGAATAACTACGGAAAACAAAAAATTCACGTCATGTTTAAAATAATATTACTTATATGAATATAGTCCTCTGCATAAAATTCTGGAAAAATGCAGAACCCAAGAGCAATCTAAATTCAGACTATTAGTTCAAAATTATTCAAATCACAACCCAAATATTTCCCTGTAGGTGTTTAAATAGTAATGATGTTGAGTCCACAGAATAGTGTGATCTCTGTGCATACACTGTGTACATTGTGAAAAACAGTCTAAAATTTTCCTGAACATAAAGACAAACACTAAAAACATTTTGAATCTATTTGGTTTTATTTGGTTTTACAAGTAGAGGTAGATAGTTACATTTTTTTTGTAAATTTGAAACACCTTTCATTTCAGTTTATAGATCAAAAACACATTAAAATCCTGCAGTGTACTTTCATAGCATGAGGCATAAACTGTTGAGGCTTACTCTGTTGCAGATACTTCTCATCAGCAATATTTGTCCTTATTGTAGTGTAAAAGTGAAAGCACACCAGATATAAATTGTTTTGTTTTTTTTACAAATTCATCAACAATCATTTTTAATCCACCATTTCTTTGCCCTAAACATGCATCTTTAACAGAAAGAAAGGAAAAAAAAAAACAATACTAAAGCTAAGAACTATTAACTGTCCCAATTTGTATCAGCTGCAAACGGTTTCATTACAGACGTATGAGAAAGCAAATGCTTCAATCCTCAATATCAGACAGTGGTATAGGCAGCTCCCCAGTGGCATGTTTTATATAATGCAAATGCAGCTTTTCCACTTCATCAAAACCCATATCACATTCACAACACTCCCATTCCCAATACTTATGCTCTCTGTGCATGTTTGTTTCTGGTGACTCACTCTCGTCCAGCCCCTCCTGTCCCGATTGTGGCTGCACAGTTTCTGACTTCAACTCATCGGGTGGATCAGATCCAGGCGAGCCAGGTGGTTTTGAAAGCTTGAAGTGATGCACGGGTTCTCCACAATCTGACTCTTCTGAGTTTGCATAATCCTCAAACTCAGCATCCTCCTCACATGGCTTTTCGGTTTCACTTTTCTCCATGGGCTCTTCCTGTGCTGGCAGCGCTTCCATGTATGCATCCATTTCCGGCTCCTCTTTAACAATAGTTTGAATAAGTCTCTCCTCTTTAATCGCTTGCTTCTTTGCGAAAATCACAGAATTCTTCATCCCCAGAGGCATCCCGCTGGACCCAACATGAACTACAAGATGCTGTTTTCGGTGTGAAATTAGATTTCCAAGATGGGGAAAGCTCTTCCCACAGAATGTGCACAGAAAAGGTTTTGCTCTGGTGTGGGTTTTGTAGTGATTCATGAGCTGTGTGGACAGGTGAAAGCTCTTGTGGCAAATATTGCAAACATGTTGCCTCAAATTGTGACTCTGCAGGTGTCTATCCAGTGACTGTTCCTCTTTAAAGCCTGTGGCACAACTTAAACACCAAAACGGTTTCTCTTTATGGAGATCAACGTGAACCATCCATGACTTCATAGAACTGAAGTCTTTGTTACACTGATCACATCTGGGAGGTTTTGATTTAAATGATCTGCGTGACCTGTGAACTCTTAGGTGACCAAGTAGCCGTGCACGCCTGATAAATGACAGCCCACATTCTGGACACTCATATTTATACAAATTCTGAATTTTCCTCGTAGATGACGGGTTTTCATGCAGCCGTTGGTGTTTTCTGAATGAAACCAGATATATATAAACCTTCCCACAGTCAACGCAGACATAAACCTTCTCAGCTTTCTTCTTCATTGAGGCTGTGGCTACTCCAAGGCTTTGTGTTGAACTGCTTGCATCACACCCATCACTATCCATGTCTTCATCTCCGTTTTCTCCATCGTCTACTCTTCCAGAGTCCAGTTCTGCTGCAGGATTCCTGTTGTCTCCTGTCGGAGATGCTGCTTCTCCTCCTTCCTCCTCCTCCTCCTCCTCCTCCTCCTCTTCCAGGGCATGCTGGTGCAGGTGAGTTTTGAAGACTTCCCAATTTGTAAACTTCAGTCCACAATCCTCACATGGAAGGCAGCATCGGCCCACTACAAAAGAAGAAAAAGGACAGATTTAGATCATTTCTAATTAGAACACATTGTGAGTTCATGTTAGTGAGTATATGAAAAAAACTAGCAGAAATCTTCTGGTTGCATTAATGGTGTTCCAGCTGAAATTCTGAAGTCTGGTAACAGGTAGAAAAAGCATGGTTATTACTGGTAAAGTTTCCAAAACTTACAAGACCAAGTTGTGGCTCTCCTCTTCATTTACAGATGGAGGGGGGGCAATTACAAGTCAAGTCTTAGCAGTCATCTTATAATAACTTCAAACTCAGAGCATTGCACGTTAAAACATTTTTTTTAACCTTGTTGATCATGTCTGTAAAGCGAGTTGATTATCTGTGACCCATCTGTGGATCCTGGGGTGAGCCACTAATGATGCTGGTTCTACAACTGCTCTGTGTATTGGACTTATTGTTAGGTGGTACATTGTTTACATACTGTATCTTTAATACAGAGTGTACTATGTTGTAGGCTACCTTATAAAGCCATTTGAGGAAAATGTGTAATTCTGGGCTATATTAATAAATTGACTTGACAAGGGTTTATGATATTGTAATAAATGGAATAATGAATCATAAATTAGTCTTTTTACAGTTAATTTTGCAATTCCATTTTTAAATTAAATTGGTAAATTAAATGTGTTTTAAAATGCATTAGTGGATTTCTACTTGAATTTGATTACAGTTCAATACTCTAAAAGTCTGTAACTATTCTGGTGGCAAACTCCATTTGGTTGGTTAATGTAATGCTGCTGTGACCCGTACTAATTAGTCAGAAGAGAGTGCCAATCAGGAAACAGAAATATGATTCCACAAACATACTGACTGATTAAACTGAGGTTGAATTAATCACACAACCCAGTAATTCAGGCAACAATTAATCAATTTATTTTTGACTTTCTAGGTTTCAGAAACCGCAAGTTTCTGAAACAGTAGTCAAAGGGTATATTGGTCATATAGGGAAAAAGAAATTAATAAATTAATATAACAAAGTAACATTTCTTGTACAGTACAAATACTTTTCCCCCACTACATAAGTGAGTAAACTAATAACTATTCCACATGAACATCAGTGCTATTTTAGTTTAAGTAATGAAGTCTTCCCACAACATAGAAGTATAACACTGAAAAGGAAAGAACGTGGAGTTTATACATCAATTAATGCTAAACGTATTTTGTATGTAACATACAATGACTTAATGGTGTCATTTGTTTTATGGCAAACTGGCTGCAATGTTTAACACCAGGACTTTTTTTTTTAAACCAGGTCACATAATCAGAGCACATTAATGAATGATATATCTTTATCCTCTCTGAAATACGCTAATAGGACCTTGTTCAGCCAAACCTCATGTATTTATAAAAGGACACCAGCAAAATTAGTACATATTTTTTGTGCAGAATTATTTCATTGTCCTTAAAGAAGTGTGTCATGAGGGAATTAAATGCATTAAAAAACATGTACATGCACAAATGTTTCTAAATCTTTTTTGATACATCTCGATACGAACTACCATACTTCAGCCAGTGATCCCCAAAGAGATTAACAAGGTTAATGACATTCATGACAGGTCAATTCAAGAAACAGGGAGAAATCAAATGGCTCAAAACTATACATTTGTGATGTCTCAACATAAGTTTATAAAAGGCTATTCTTTTACATTTGTACGTATACTAATCCAGTGTGAAGGAAAGCCTGAGAAAAGGAAAATAATCTAAGTAACTTTTAAATATAAAGAAATCACAAATAATATACAAAGAAATAGGGAAAGCGTGTTTGTAATTAGCCTAAACAGGTCTAACAAGGATGTTTGTAGCTTAACACATTTATGTAGTTTGGCAACCTCCAAAAGAAACAAAAATCCACAATCTACCGTTTTTACTATAGTCCTTTACAGGTTGTTTAGTCTACTACACTCCTTGTGCATGTTCAATATAATGCTGGTGCAAATCAGTTTCTTGATAAAAAGTAGTTCCACATTCAAGGCAAGTAAGGCCAGTGGTATCTCCTGATGAGACAGCAGAGGGGGCATCACTCTGCCTTTTGTAATCAGCAATACATTCCTGGTGATGATCGATAAGGTCCTGTATTTCACTGAAGGTCCTGGGGCAAATGGAGCAATGATACGAGTCATTGTTACAGTGCTGAGTTTCGTGTTTTTGTAGCGCAGTTGGTGAAAGAAAAGCTTTGCCACAATGTTGGCACTTGTGGCTACTTTGTGACTGGCTGTCTGGGTTAGCTGTGTGTCGGTTCAGTGTAGAGGCTGGAAAGGACTTCCCTCTGGTGTCAGAAGAGGGGATGTTGGCTTTTAGAGGCTTCGAGGTCATAGCAGCACTGAGCCTATAGCGAACCTCATTTGGGAGACGACAGCGGACTTCATCGTGCCAGGCGAGGTGTTGCTGCAGCTGGTTTTCAGTCCAAAAGCCGTGGCAGCACAGGGCACAACAATAAGGCCGGCTTTTTGCCTTGGTCTTATGGGTCGCTAATTGTTCCTCTGTTTGGAACGCTTTCCCACACTTATCACACTTGAAGAGGCATTTAGCCGTGTGCTCCGACAGATGGCTAAGATGTGGGGGAACCTCAGCCGTGGTTTCAGGTGTTTGGATCTCCTGTTTAGACTCCTGCTTTACCCCCAGGCATACTTTCTTATGGTCAAGGAGGGCACCCGCAGAGCTGCACTGCCTCCCACAGTCAAGGCATGAGACAGATTTCACAGATGGGGGGTCTGATCTGATTTTCTTCTTTTGTCTGCCAACTGGACTATTTTTCACTGTATTGTCATCTACAACTGATGAATCTTCTGTCTTTCTGACTTCACTGTTTGAGGCGATGGACTCCGTTTTTGTAGTCAAGAGAACCTTGTTTTTGCCCTTTCTCTTCGAGTGGGCCTGCCATTTGTGGGCACGCAGACCTCTTGCTTTAGCAAAGGTCATAGAGCAGAGCGGACACAGGTGAGCTTTTGGCTTCAGTGTCGATGACAAAGACTTGTTCCCACTGAGGTTTATATCAACCTGTTCTGGGACCTGGTCAACGAAGGTGAGCACATCTCCTTGATGATCTGCAGATTCCAATGTGTTACTGTGCTCGTTTTCACAGTGGGCAGCTAGAAGTGAACGTTGCAAAAATGGTTTGTTACATTTTGGACATGGGAACTCTGAAATCGCCAGTACGCTGTTGCTCTCCACACTTTTGTTCGAATCAAGCTCTGGCTCAGTTTTGGTTTGACACTGAGGATTAAACATCTGGTGGCGCTGGAGAACACAATGGTTAAAAAACTGTTTTCCACAATTGTGGCACTGAAAAGGTCCGCCCTCTGTCTTGTGGCCAACCGATTTCAAATCATCATCTTTTAGCAAGGAGCGTGAAAATTTCTTTTCTTTGTGCCATCTTTTGTGGGAGCCGAGGGCTGCGTTGGACATGAATCTCCTCCCACATTCTGAGCAGTGAAACAGTCCTTTACTTGTCTCTTCCAGTTTAGGTTTCTTAAGCATTATAGACATCGGTAGTTTTGCTTTTGCTACAGACTTGTAATCGTCAGCATGAATTCTTTTATGAAAATTCAAGGCTCCAACCACTGAAAAGCCTCTGTCACAGTTGTTGCATTTGTATTTCAAATCGGCTGTACTTGTATTTTCTAAGTTGCCAACACTTGTTTGAATTTCCATCTTTAGCTCTCCACCGTCCGTTTCATTCTTTACTTCAGTATTGACGGTTATTTGCGCAGAGCTTTCCTGTGAAACGACATTAATACTATGCTTGGGCAATTTTAGTGTATCATTGTTTTCTGGGAGTTCCGTCTTACCATCAACTGCCCGACTGTCTCTTTTAATGCAAAGTTTTTGATGAGCCCTCAAAGAGGCCTTGTTGTTGAAATGTGCGAGGCATGTTGCACATTGGAGATCCTCCAGCATGACAGTAGATCTTGGTGATGATGCCGAGTACCCAGTCTCGTACCCATGGCTTTTCATGTGAAACTGAAGTGCTTTGGCACGTGAAAACAGCTTCCCGCAGTCAGGACAGCTGTATGTGTTCTTCTTCAACTGCTCAACCTGATGCTGAAAAGACTTAATAGGCGGTGGGAGTAACTGGTCATTATGAACAACCTGGTGTCTGAGGAGGCTGGAAAAAAGACGGAACGACCTGTTGCAGAGTTCACATTTGTGATTTCCATTTTCATGTTTTCGCATGTGCAATGCCATAATGCCCCTGTGACGGAACTTTCTACCACACACTGGACATGCAACCTTAACACTGGAGCGCTGGTGTCTATTAACAGAGTGTAAAGATCCTGCCACACCCTTTCTTAGTCTCAAATCTGCACACTGAGTCTGACTTTGCTTGTGGTGGGAGTAAGCCCCTAGAGACCAAAAACCCTTCCCGCACTGTTCACAATGGTAAATCTTTGGGCCTAAAAGGGTTTTCTTTGGATTGTACTCTTTCTTGGTGACTGAAATATTCTCTCTCTTTTGTGTGGAGCAGTTTTTCATATGGTTAAACAAGCTAGCTGCATACGAATAAGACATCATGCAATCTGGGCATTGAAACTGTTTTCTCTTGGGATGATGCAACTGATGAGAGACTAAAGCAGACAAACGCGAGAAGGATTTACCGCACTCATTGCATGTCAAATTGTTCTTGTCTGATCCCTCTGCCTGGTACAATAAATCATTACTTGTGTTTTGATTCTTGTGTTGTGTGTGATTGCAGTGTGCTGCATAGTTACTGGCTTCATGTCCACATGTGTAAACTGCCACTGACTGACCTTGAGTCTGTCGTCTTCTCTTATGAATGCCATGCCACGTTCTGTGAACGCGCAGTGATGACGCACTAGTAAACCAACGGTAACACTCTGGACAATCAAATCTTTCCTCTGTCGTTATATTCTCAGCTTCCATCGCTATTGGTGAGCACTGGCCGTCAGCTTGCTCAAAGTCAATTTGTACAATTTTCAAATCCATCTCTGGTTTTGAAACAATACTACTGGGGGAAACTCCAGCGTCACCGTCATCTCTTGCTTCCTGATCTGATTCACACAGCAGCTCAAGATCAGGATTCAGGTTTTGGACAGGCTCGTCCTCAGATTCACTTGCACTGATCACCTGTACATTAAAGTCCCCAGGTTCATAACTCTCCATGTCTTCATCCGTCTCATTTGCATGCGAGTCCTCCTCAGCCACACTGGTAGGAAGAACATTCTCTGAATCCACATGCTCCTGCGCAATCTCTTTTCTTTCGCTTTGCAAAGCACTCTGTTGAGGTAGCGTGGAGGTGCGCATCTGGGCCTCCTCTGTTTCTTTGAAAACATCCGTGTGATGAAGCTGATGAGAGTGAAGCGCTGAAGCCCTAGAAAACTTTAGCCCGCAATCTTTACATTCAAATGCCTTCTTCTGTAGCTGACACACTTGATGAAGAAACGACTTTGCTGGGGTCTCCTCACTGTGCGCAGTTCGCTTATGCCTGTAGTAGAACGTCAGGGTCATAAATACTTTTCCGCATTCCTCACATGGGAACCTTTTTGCAGAATCATTTGAGTGATTAGCATGCCACCGTTGATGGTTGAAGAGGGCGATTTGGCCATTGAAAGTCTTTTTACACTCACTGCAGTAAAGCTCACTGCAGCTTTTCTTTGGTTTTTCCTTCATTTCTTCTGGAGAGCATTGACTGTTGCGACTAAATCGCTGATGTGTTTTAAGGCGCATCAGAGCAGTAAAAGCTTTACCACATGAACACTTAAACGGTTTTTCAGGAGTATCATCTGTCTGATTTTCACTGGGCTTGGCTTCAACTATTGACTCGTCAGTGTGAAATGCATCTCCTGAAATCCTGTTTCTTGACTTTACTAACTTTTCCTCATGACAACGACGGTGTGCATCAAGAGCTGAAGCGCGAGAATAATTCCGCCCACAAGACTCGCACTGAAACGACTTCTTTTTCAAATGTTCTAGGTCATGAAAAACTGACTTGGACGCTTGTCTGTGTGAACGCTGATGATTGAGAAAGTGTCCAATCATACCATAACATTTCCCACAGTCTGGACATTCATAGGTGTGCTGCTTTGTTATCCCAGAACTTATTTGAATACCAGACTCCTTTTGAGAGGTTTGGTCGTGGTTCTTCTCCATGTGTGAGAGTAATTCACTTGGTTCAACAAATGCAAGTGAACATAAAGTACAGAAATGATCGGTTTCATGGTCCTTTTCTGCATCATGTAAACCATCCAACTGGTCATCTAAAAATATGCTTTCTTGCGGGTGCTGACGGCGATGCTCCAAGTAGGCTGCCTCCTCTCTGAAGGATTCTCCACAATCCCGACAGCAGAAACCCCCAACCCCTAAAAATAGAAAGGGGAAAATAGAGGGTCAAAGCCACTCCTGTTTCCAGAGAAAAAAAAATAAAAATCACAAAAACACAGGTGCAAATGATGTCTTTATTTTAAAGCTGGTTAGCGATTACAGTATAATCAGGAAAGAAGTCTTCCTCGATCAGATGAACAACATGCTGATTCTACTGGTTGATGCTATTTTCACAATCAAATCTAATGGCAGACACCAACCCTTAAAGGGTACAGAATTACTTTGAAAACGAATCACCACGTTCTTGCAACAATAACTTGGATTAGTATTTCCAAACGGACTCTATTTAAACCACTGAATCAGGGAATTATTAAAAGTGATTTTGTTGATCAAAGCTGAAGTTGCACTAAATTGTAAAGTGTGTTTTTGATAGGTGAAACATCAGGTGTAAACTGCCATATATATATGCCCACTAAAGCTGTTCTTATTGGTAAGAGGGCATAGTGATGACCCGCACAGCTTTAGTCTAGGATCACACCGGCAAGTAGAAGAGGAAACAACAGTCAAGATATTTTGATGCTACCTTCAAGTGGTACATACCAGTCATGTTTTTGACACAGAAAGTTAAGTACACAACATGTTTCGAGTGCAAGTAGTGAGAACATTACAGTTTGTTGCCTGACAACAAAAATAGATGCCACAAAACTCCTTACTGTTCTCTATTCAATAACAGTAAATACTTTGTTTTCACCTTGCCATGCCAAGGACAAACACATGTAACGCCTTACAAAGAACACACATATGCTTAAGTTACCATTATTTATCCTTATAGAGGACAGTGAATAGTCAGACTGTCAGTGGCTTATTTGAAACAATTTATATTATCCATTGCTATTCAAAATGTGACCTAAAGGGGGCAGTAGTATTCTTCTATTTCCTTGTATGTTAATTTTGCCTACACAAGAAATGCCAGGTAAGATAAGTTATGAAGACTTTATGAGGTTTTTTTAATGCCATGTTGAAGTCACAGATTAGATAAGGAAAACTGTTATCTAGGTAACTGGAGCAAAACTAACTATCAAAGTGCACACAGGTCCGATATTCAAGTTTAATTATTGCTACATGATAAATAGTTACAAAGCAAATACCATGGGATAGTATACTAGGATGCGGAAATCAAAAGTGGAGATGCCGTGGATTGCGCCTGAGGCCTCATACATACAAAGCATAGACTCTACCGCTGTACCTCTTGTGCAAGTGTTACTAAATGTATAAGGCCCCAAGATGCAGTGCTTCTGTATGATGTGCACTACTTTTAACACTGTGCTTGAACTCAGATATCTATATATTATATATTATTTAACAATAGTCAATTTGCGAAATGGTTTGCGGTACATAAAATAATAATTGCAGGTCCGATTTACATTCCTGTGGTTTCTTAGCTTGGACTGGCGCATAAATATTCTACACAGTAATGGAATTTTCACCACTACATGAGGATTCTTCTGGTAATGTATCATACTTAAATGGAAACATACGTGACAAAATCCGAAATGTATCGAATTTAAATTATATACACACACACACACACACACAGCCAAAAACCCTTAATGCATTTCCACATGGTTGAGAATCAGCTTTGTCTAGCACTGTCGCTGGGTTTGTTCAGTAAACAGCACTGGGCATCCATGAACATGAAATAACCAAAAGGCCAGACGTGGATATGAACAAATGCAAGATTATTCAACTATGCTAATTCTTAGCGTTACGCGCTTGGTGGAAAATGCAGTTATTTTGCCTCATATTTCATGTGCATGCACTGAAGTCAGTGTAGCAGGTCACTAACGTTACGCCTGAACATAGGCTACTGGTGGTGTATCGATAGTTACGTTAACGGACAGGTTACTTACGATCGGCGGTGTCCTCAGGCGATGGACCAACGTTGCTTTCAGATGCTCCGTCTCCATTGCGGGGTTTCTTTTCAGCTCCGTCCTTTTTGATCGCCGCGGCAGCAGCTTCGTCCATCTTGGCGTGGCTGTTTGGTAGCGCTAGCTCACCCTAGCTAGTGCTCGTTAGCTTAACAGCGCCACAGCTGTTGTTAAATATAGTTTTCCTTTACCGCGGTCACTCAGCGTAGAGCCAGGTTGAAAACAACTAGAAATATATATGTGTGATAATGTAGTCCGTTACCACATGACAAGGCATCTTTTTGTAATGTTTTTAGCAATGCGAGTGACGGTGAAGGGCACAGCTAGCCGTCTTGCCCGCACACCTGCGCGGCGCTGTGTGGCTGCTCTGTCGGCGGAAGTGGATTCTTCTTCTACTGTTGTTAAAGCGGTTGGTTGACCTGCAGAGAATCACGGCAGTGACTCCACTAACTAAATCCTGAATATAAAGTATGTGATTCTAATCAAAGGGCAAAACAGACTGATTTTAACTGATTTTAATCCACAAATTTTCAGTTTGATTCTATTTTGATGATTTCCCCTACTAACCCCACCAACACAGACAATTCCAGACACTAAAACTTTCAAACGTGGCTCCTTCAGTTAGTATTTGTAGGCACCTTGGGTGTTATTGAAATGAAATACAGAAATGAATTTCACATTGTGATATAATCTGTTGATAGCACATTATCTTCTCAGAATAATTTAATGTTATCAATAAGTAAAACGCTGTAATTTCAGGGTTTCAATCCCAATTTAACAGATTAATGGAAGTGACTGAATTTCAGAGAAAATGCTGAAATTTTAATCACAATGTGCCTTCATCGATCTTGATGCATAGGCTACTTGCTTTCTATACTTTTATTTTTCCACAGTCAAACTCAATACCTGAATTAGGTTTACCTGAAAAGTAAAGCGCAACACATTATAATCAAAGGCAAGTTTTATTCAATCCAATATGTAGACATCATGGGAAATTTCTATTTATTTCCATGCTAAAACAGTGAAGGAGGTAGGTTACATGTTTTTGAATATTAAGACGCTGAATGTTAAGACGCACAGGGATGGTTTTATTTAAAAAATTTTTTTTTTACAAATGGGCCGTGTTTATTTTACAGTAATATGAAGCTTTTCAGTCACTTATTGGGCCAGCAAAGCTACTCAAATGCCCATTATCATAGCCTAGAGATGGGATTATGTACTAAATCTAGTTATGGAATGCAATCATTTAGTATTCACAAAAAAGTACATTTAATTGTACACAAAAGTGGACTTTATAAATATGGGTACATTCCAATCTGAAATAATAATTCTGATAAGAGATTCACATGAAATGGCACTCATCAGTTTACAGTAGGTGTAAATACTGCCACCCACAATCAGTTTAAAATCTAATTATCAAGTATATCAGTCGTGACACATGGCCAGAAATGTGCTGAATTTTACTGGACCGATTGCAGCAAAACATAAATTTTATAATCACTTTCATTTTTTTGCTTTCCATTATAATAAATATTAATGACGAAACATCGGATAAATCCAAGTTTGATTTATTACAAAATTCACTATTTGACAAGTGTCATCAATAATTGTGTAATGACGCTACTTTCTCACTCTTGCCTATAATCACTCAAGAGTTACATTTACAGAAAACTCTTACTGTGAAATGACCTTTACATGTAACCGTCACATTTTGTTTACAGATACGTTTGCTTTGACCAAACTATCATGATGAGAACTCTACTTATGAGATATCTGGACCTGGCCAATGGCCCTGTGAATACAAGTGCTTCCTAAAAAGGGTTAAACTGTATGTAACCACCTTTCCATTGTATGATCTGACACATGTAATGTGTGAGCCCAACAACCTGCCCCTCCCCTCCTCAAAAGCAAAACCTCACATGTTTTTACAGCATCTTAGAAAGAGGGGCTCTGTGTTTTGGGAGTGAGGTCACATTGTTGAGTCTACCTTAAGCACAAACTAGGCCTAGAATACCAAGACAGCAGACATGCAGACTGTACTCATAAAAGGCACACAGTATACTGTACATGAAGAAACACAGTTCAAATGGTTCAGGACATATGAACAGAACTATAAAAGTACTAATATTATCTAAATCTAAATGTCATTGGCAATAAATGAAATGTAGACCATAGAACCTCGTTAATCTGCACCCCTCAGAAGTTGTTTAAAGCAGTTAAGTATTTGGATAACGTAAATGCATTTAAAAAGACAGTGAAAGTATTTTAATGGCATGTGTACACACCCTCTATTACAAACAACACACCGTGCAGTCTAATTTGTAGCTGAAACGTGCATCAAGTGTGCTGACAAAATCAAGGCTCACTTTTATCTTTTTGTTTCTAATGCCCATCCACTCAACTGGTCAAACTGCACAGCTGAGGGTCAAATAAATGAGGTTCCACTGAAAAACAAAATATATAAAAAACATTAAGTCTTGTTGCTAGTGTAGAAATGTCAAATCTCTCCTTGTGCATGTTGCAAGTAATGCATTTGTAGATCCAGCTCCCGAGGAAGAGAGCACCCGCATATCATGCACTGGAGTAGCCGTTCTGGGGCAAAAGGCAAACGGGGTCCAAGTTTGTGAGGTTCTGTCCGTGGGGCAAGCTGAGGTAGGGGCAGGGTCTGTGGCATGTGTGGCCTCTCACTCATAACTGCCTGTGGTGTGAAGAAAATATTTGGGTGTGGAGCTCTTGGAAGCGCACCAACTGCGACAGAATGAAGAGGGTGAGGGCCTGGCAAAGCAAGAGGTGGGAGCGGAGCAAGCGGAGGTGAGAAAAATGGAGAAGGCTGGTTTATGATTATTTGAGTGCCCGTTACCATCGGTTGTTGCTGCAGCTCTTGTCCATTCCCTGGTTTGAGTTGCCCAGTGAGCAGCGTCTGAGGACCCACAGGACTACTTTGGAAGCCCCATACTGGCGTTCCCAACCCCTGGGCAAAACGATGAGGCTCGTATTGAATGGAGATGGGAACCTTCTGTGTGGCTGTCTGACTCTGTACATTGGCCCAGCCAGATGACACCTGCTTTTGAAAATCTTGATTATTTACTAATTTCTCAGGGGAGTTATAGTTTATAGTTTTTGGAATACCTGGTGGTGTTTGTATGTCCCACAAGGTGCTACCTACCCCATGAGAAACAGGAGTTGAAATTGGCATAGCACCGCTTTGGTCTATTTGAGCTGAGGTGGACGCAACTGCTAAGCCTGAAACCCACTGCTTCTGCAGCTCACAGCCGTTCCATGGCTTATCTGGCTGGCTAACAGTCGACGGTATTATTTGAGGATTACTCATGTCCCACACTCTACTGTCCTCTTTTTTAGGTGTGGATGGCTCCTTTTGTGCTGACGCTGGGGCACCTGGCCATCTTGGCAGCTGAAGCTCTTGACCGAGCTTATTTGGAGAGCCCCGTGAATTTGCTAAGAGAGCAGGTCTGACACTCCATAGAGCTGCCCCATCTATGTAGGATGGAACAGAAAAATCATGTTGCAATGAGCTCGTGGAAGCTAGCACTGTGGATGTGGGCGTGTTACTCCAAGTAACAGGCTTGGGCTGCCTGTGCTGCTCCATCTCACTCACTGCTGATGGGCTGGATTTTTTTGGCACAGCTGCCAGGAGGGAGCTGACCACAGAAGCTGCACTCTCTTTCATGTGTGATGAGTCTGAGCTCTGAGCAGATGTGGAGCCTGAATGAGTTATCGAAGGGCTATCTGCCCAGCCTGGACTTCTCTGATGGTGCTGCTGTAGGCCTGGCTGTGGTGGGCTGTCAAAGCGTGTCTGCTGTGGAGCTGCATGTTGTTGCTGTGACGATGGGACAGGCATTACCTCTCCACCGTCCACCTTCCACTGCACTGGTTGAGGATGTAGCTCCACTAGCCACGGCTCCTTCTGCGGTCTGCCTTGCAAATCCATGTGAGATGAGAGCATGGAAGACTGTGGCTGGACTGCCCTTCTGTGCAACTCAGCATCTCTTAGAGCAGAAATGGGATACAGAGACGGCTGAGAGCTAACCATCCCTGAGCCTCCTAATGGTCTAGACCAGCCCCACATGAGTCTCCCCCCTCTCCTTCCCCTGCTACCCCTGCCTCTCATCCTAGCACCCATCGGGAAAGAGTTGTACTGGCTAAAACCCTGGCGCTTGCGAGCATGGATCTTCTGGTGTACTAGCAGGCTGCTAAACCAGGAAAAGGTTTTGTGACACTCATCGCAGCGATGAGGTCTCTCTCCTGTGTGTGTGTTCATGTGGTCACGGAGCAGATAGGCTAACCCAAAGCTCTTGTCACACAGGTCGCACTTATGAGGTTTGTCACCATTGTGGGACATCATATGGTGCTGCAGTTGGGTCTCATCGCTGTAGCCTTTGCGGCAGCTGGTGCAGCGGAACGGTTTTTCCTGATGTAGCTTTTGATGTGTTTTCATGTTCTGCAGGAAGGCAAAGTCCTTCCCACAGTCAGGACATTTGTATGGCTTCTTGCCTGTATGGATGATGAGATGTTGCTGTAAGTAGCTACTGAATCTAAAGCCCTTGCTGCACACTTTGCACTGGTAAGGCTTGTCCTTGGAATGTATGCGCATATGCAGCTCTAACACTGAGCGGTGTCGGAAAGTTTTCCCACACTCTGAACACTTGTAGGACTTAATACTAATGCCATCGCTACTCCATTTCCCCTGCACGTTATCACTGCTTAATGGAGTAAATTCTTTTTTAGGTGTTGCTGCCACCTTTTCTAAATATTGTGCTACAGACTTGTGGACACTTAACATATGTACATTTAAACTGGATTCATCACGATAAACACACGGGCAGTGGGGACACGCGTGTCCTTTTTCCCAGTACTTGCTAATCTCACTTGGGGGTCTGGGCGTCCTCTCAAGCTTCTCATACTCAGCCTCATGAATAAGCATGTGGGCTCTCAGGTTAGCTGGTGCCCAGTAGGTCTGGGGACAAAGGGGGCAGTTGAATGTGCGTTTCGGTTCCTCGCTCTGGTGTGCGTTCTCTTTTCCCGGCCCTCTACCTGCCTCGTGTATGGACGCAGGGTCTTGCTTGCTGGGCGGCTCAGCGGAGGAGTTGGTTTTGCGCAGTCTATGCTGGCGGCAGTGTGCCTTCATATTCTGGGCAAAGGCAAATTTTTTACCACATTCGGGGCAGCGGAAGGGCTTCTGGCCTGTGTGCAGGTACTGATGCTGGTGGAGGAGGCTGCTGTACTTGAAGGTCTTACCGCAGATATTGCACAGGTGAGAGCGGGTGTTGTCTGTGTGCTTGCGACGGTGGTCTTCCATGACGGAGTAGTGTTTGAAAACCATGCCACACTCTGGGCATTCGTAGGGCTTCAGGGCGGTGTGACATCGCTGATGGTAGCGCAGGGCCATGGCGTTAGGGAAAGTCTGACTGCACTCTTGGCATGTAAAGCTGCTCTCCTTGGAGTGGGTCATCATGTGCTTAGTGACAGACACCTTGAACTGGAACTCGTGGCGGCACAAGGGGCAGTGATAAGGCTTTTCTATTGCATTGCAGCAGTTGTGGTCCCTCAACTTATCCACTGTAGAGAAGATCCGCTCACATTCTGCACATTCAAAACTACCCTCCTCGTTTGTTTGCATCTCCTTCTTTGGAGTAACAAGTTTCTCCTCCTTCTCTTTATGTTCATTCCGGTGTTTAATGAGGCTGCTGCGGTGCTGAAAGGTAAGGCCGCATTCTTTACAGGTGAGGGGCGTGAGCTCGTCCTCGTGTGCATGAAAGTGGCGGTGAAGGTTGAACGTCTCGCGTCGGTTGAACCTCTTCCCGCACTCCTTGCACACCAAACGGCACTTTTTTGGCTTTGCTGTCGAATCAGCGTCCTCCACTCGGTCCGCCTCGTCGTCGTCATCATCTTCAGCCACGTCCTCTGCCCTGTCGACTTCTCCCACCGGCTCCTTCTCTGCGATCTTCTCATCAGAACGCGACTCTTCCTCCTCCTCGTCGGTGTCCTCTGCATCAGCTGTAATGTAATCATCAGCATGCGTATCCTGCTGCATCTCTTCAGCACTCTCTGTAACAGCGTTGTGGTCTGGAAGAGAAAAGCACATCATACTAATAGTTCAGCAAACAAACAAACAGTAAACAACAACAACAACAACAACCTGTCTGTTGCCAATCCAACACACGCAGCTAACACGGCTAACACAGCAGAGGACAAGCCAACAGTGCAGGGTGCTAGCTTGATGTTGTTATGGTAATTCACGTTAGCAGACTTGACAGTGTGCGTTGAACCGGCAGCGAGAGCTACAGCTCGGGTTAGCCTAGAGGCTACAGCTAGCAGTAAAACATATTAACTACGTTAGCATACCACACTTATCATTTTCCTCCGTGTGTGTTGTCGCCGCTTCATCGTCGTCATCTTCCGTTTCGGACCAGTCGAAAGCCCGCTGGTTGCTGCCAGGAGCCTCGGTCATCTTTTCAGCCGATGTCAGCTCCTCCGGCGAATTGCATGTCGTTTTATCGGCTCCAGCACCGGACTCGACACTAACCTCGGAATGGCTGGCAATACAACCGCCGTCTTTGCCAACACTGGCTCTCTGCTCATCGCCGGGGCTCTCCTCGGTTTTATTAGGTGTCGTTTTGTCTTTCTGATTTAGGCTGCATCCCGACTCCACCGCCTCGGTCGTCTCCCCAGATGTTTCCACCTCCTCCGCAGGGGATTTCTGTCGTTTTGGAGACTCCGATGGGTCTACGTCGGCCATGTTTCACCCATGCACCCCCTTGTCCAGAACACACAAGGATCATGCTAGCCAGCCTGAACAAGGAATGCTATTTCCGGCCGACACTTTCAAAATAAAACTTATTACTGACAACCAGCTGTAGTTGATCATCTCAAAAATCATATTTCGAAGGCTTAAATCATTTCCCTTTCTACTACTGCATTGGTTTTGTTGTTCTACACACCAAACACTCTCTTCACAACTTCATGAATAAACTTTTCAACATAACCAGTAATATTACATTAACTTATACTGTATGCTATGTGACAAACCCACAAGTGATCAGCTGGATTTATTTACAGCCCATGTCTGACTTTTATTAAAGTGTGGATACATTTCATTAGAGCAGTTGCTATCTACAAAATATAGCTTGTGCAAAACTACGTAGATGGCCATATGCTGTTTCTTTGCAACTATCTACAAACACATCCATCATACTGCATGCAAAATTATAATAAATAGCCCCTACATACTTATGTATGCTTTCAAATTCCACAAGAAACATACGACTGAATCAAGTCTGAAGCCTACTGAGATGTTTATGCCTGAATGTTGTTTGTTTTTCATACCAACGCAAACTGGCAATTCTGTCAAATGTAACATCTTTGTCTGAAAACACACTGCACAGAACACAGTCTAACTTTATTGTCCAACCAACAGCTGGAAAGGTAGGTACCATGAAACTGTTAAAAAAGCACAAGCATACATTAGCAGGTAATTACAATAGCTGTATAACTACAATATATGGTAAAGACTGCAGATTACAAGTACTTGATGACAATGCAGTTAGTGTATCAGGAGAATTGAGACAGTACTGAACTAGTAAGAGGCTCTGCAGCTCTGCTGCAAAGCATGTACAGTGACATGCATATTAAACATCAGCACCTACAGTATGTTGTTGTCTGTGTATAGAAAGTCTCATGACTGAAGTGGTCACCCCCACACAGCAACTGTTTTTCAGAAAGTGTTTTAGCACAAGATTATGCCATCGCTTCTCCACTCCTCCATAAATACAAGAATATGCATGTCAGAGGAAACAATGTTAAGGCCACCCTGTTATCTCATGTCTAATTTTCTTATTCACTTCAGTCCTCTCTGAAGAAGTGCGAGATGGATTACAGATTTGGAGTTGGACGTAAAACTCCAAAAGAACTAATTAGTCTATTATTAATACTGTCAATAAAAAAAGAGCATCATTTCTTGTCACATTTTGAAACACCAAATGTGCACTTTGAGTTTCTAAGAACTTCCTTTTCAGCGCCGTCTTCTGCGCCTGTGATCAACAGCTCTTCCTCGCCGTGGCCTCTGCACACTTCCATTTGTGTCTGTGGGTGGATCAGAGGGAAAAGTGCCATGTACGTCAGGGGACGATGGTGCAGGTACCACAGATACAGCTGACTGATTATTTGATTGCTGCGTGACCAGTGGCTGCTGCTGGATTTGTGTTTGGTGCTGTTGTGACTGTTGTTGTACTACATGTGGCTGCTGCTGATGTAGCTGTGTTTGCAGTGGCGATTCAATCCGCTGTTGTAGCGGAGCTGGCTGTGGCTGTAAGTGCTGTTGAGATGTTTGTGATTGGTGTGCTTGTTGTACACGATTTTGCTGTGGCTGCGGTTGTTGCTGGGCCTCAAGCACTCCTAATAACCTTTGCAAAAGAACATTGTTTTGCTGTAGACTAACTGCTAATGCCTCTTGCGAAGCGACAAGTGTTCTCATGTCCTGTCTGAAACCTTCACCAAACTCCCGCAGACTCTTTTCTACCCGATTTCCCAGTTGAATTGCCGCTTCCCCTAACCCCCGTAGCTCATCTTCAAGCCAGGAGCTGCGTGGAGGGGCTTCAAGAGGTCCCTGGTGTGCTCCAAGTGATGGCTGAGGACTGCTGGGCTGAGGGCTGCCATTGAGAAAGGGAGCACTGTAGAGCGGGGAAGGAGGCAGCCAGCGCTCTGATGGAGGGGGTGGTCCTATGCCCAGACCCAGTCCTAATCCCAATTTGTCCTCCATGCTGTTCTCTACTGGTTCACACTCAGGTTCTCCCATGTCTCTATCACGCTCAGGATTGTCCTCATCTTTCTCCAAACCATCTCTCTCTGATCCTTCCACTCCTACACCTGCAAAACAGTATTATAAGTGGAGACAAGTAGCTATTAGTTGCATCTATAGAATCCACAAAGAAAAGCAGCTGAGTAATCAGACAACATATTTTTACCTGTATCAGAGTCAGGGAAGCATGGGAAACTGGGCTTTGGTCTGGTGCTTTGCTTTTGCCTTGCTTGTTGAAGCCTGGGGCTTGTCTGGGAAGGACGGCCAAGCATCGATGCCCCTCTGCTGGATGGCAGATAACAGCTACGGTGGCGAGCATCTGCTAGCCTGCCTCCGTTGCGTCTCTTCAAGTCATCCCAGCGCTTCTTCACCTCTCGAAGGGTACGTGGGACTCTGGACACAGCATTGACTCTCTCTAGGATTCCTGCCCAGATGCGCTCTCTCTCCCGCCGCCGGAGCCTCCCCGCAGGACCAAAGAGCTCTCCTTCGCACCGAGTGACTTCTGACACCAACACCTCCAGCTCTGCGCCACTGAAACGACTCTTTCTTTTTCCTGCACCACCAGCAGCCAGTGCTGCCGACATCGCTCTGTCTGTAGAGAGGAAGGTGAGAGGACAGCCCAAAAGGGAACATTTTCAAGTGAAGCTAAATATACTGTGTGAGGAAGAGCGATGTTCTTTAACAGCGTCAGTCTAGTTTTCATTGTGCTGAGCCTATTAGAGCTAAATGTTCCCTTAGAAAAACAAAATGCTGTAGGTGTTTGCATAGAAAAAAAATACATTAATGCGCATCCTAGCTGCGTTTTTATACACTGCTGACTAAATCGATTTATGAAATAATTCTATAAGAGTACATGTTTTGTGCACTGTTCCCATATGGAGATACACGCTCTGCAGAAATGTACAATCCTGTTTCCCATAATGGTCTTAACCTCATTCAGGCTTACTTTGCTCAATGGACAAGAGGTCGTCTGAGGACATGCCGGGCGCCATGATGTTCGGATGCACCACTACCACGTTGAAGGGGAGTCCCCCAGGTAATCCACTGTTCTGGTCACAGCTGCCCTCCGAGTCCTCATCCTCCCTGGGGAAGCCGTTTTCTGAGGCTCCCCCTCCAAAGGGTCCCTCCGGAGACTCCACTTTGATGTGCATGGGAGGTGATTGCTCGTACAGCAGCCCCCCCTCCTCGTAGTACTCAGTCATGGGTCAGACCTGATTTACAGCAGAACTGACTGGCGGGCCAATTCTGATACTGGCAGCTGCTGCCCCATTAACACAAGTTCAAGGTATAACTGAACCTGCTGATGACATTCTACTCTTCAGTATACTGCATCAGGTAATTATGAGGCTGCTTTGGGCACAACTGCCACACACACTATGGGGTGATTTCATGGGAAATACAGAGTTAAAGTGTCCTTAAAAACTGTTTTTAAAACTATTCTTAAAATGAATCAAGTCATTTCTGCAGCTTAATGAGAGATAAAGTCATATTGTCTGATTGGTGCACGGAGTCCAGAGACTTTCATGGCTAGCTGCAGCCACTAAACTCCATTTCTATCATTTTCATTTATACCGACATGTTACTGAAAACAAATGTACACTGTAAAAACACCTGCAGCAGGCTGAGAGCCACAACCAAACGTCCAGCTGTTAAGCGGTGAGATGCATCATCCAGGCAGAGAATCGCCTTCAGAGCTGAAATAAAAACAACAAGAACAGCAACACTGCTTACAACTGTGTAGCATTTTAAAAACAAGAACTATGTTCACGTTGTTCTCAGTGACGCTGACTGTACTCTGTCGCATCGATGCGCATTTTGTTCTGCACCTCATCCGCAATGGTTGCGCATTCCGCATACATTAGGTGCTGATCTTGCACTGGAGCTAGCTGTAAGCTAACAGGCTACAACAGGGGTCAGGCACAGCAGCAGCCGGACCTGCCCGCGACCACCGAGCCGACGCGATTAGAAAGCCGACGCTGTTGCGTTTCTTACCTCATGATAGCCGCACATGGGAGGCAAAACCAAACCAAAACACAATTGGTGCAGCTGTTAGCTCAGCAGCCGATACACAAACCGAAGACAAGTCGCGTACAATCGACGTCACCGAGGGGTACGTTCAGGGCCAATCAAAGTTTGGAAACGTTGAGCAAATTGTACCTGTTCATTTCACAAACGCTGTAGTTTCTTCACGTGTGCCGGACAGGAACTGGTGCGTAAACAGAGGGGACGCTGGGAGGTGATGAGAATCAGAATCAGGTTTATTGCCAGAATCAGAATCCAGTACGTAGTCACATACAGGAATTTGCTTTGGCGTGTTGGTGCAATAGAATATGAATATAAAAATGAAATAAGATAAAAGTCAGTAAAATAAGATAAAAAAGAGATAAAAATTTGAAACAACAACAAACTCCAGAATATGGATATTAGAGCTGTACACTTGTGGAAACATTAGCATGTTCACAGTGTGCAAATTGTCTTGGGGCTTACGTTAATATAACGTGTAGAGCCCTCTTGAGGGGAGGTGGGGAGGGGGGGGGGGGGTCCCGTCCTTGTCATTATGTTCTAAATATAGGAACTAATTTCAATTAAAACCTAGAGACTCAGTGCAAAGTAGATGTGCTGAACATGCAAAACTACTGAATATGTCTAGAGGCAATTCAACATGTAGAGAATAACGTCTCTAATAATTAATTCATATTTGAATGGCTTTAAATGGCTTTATTTCCACGAAACTCCTCTGGTAGTCAACTATACACTCAATACAACTCAGCGCAATCAAATAACAGTTTCAGTATGCTGTCTCCATTTCCCCAACAATGCACACCATTTCACTTTGTGTCTTTCAGAAGCCTTTCTAGGAAATTATTAGGATTTTAACCAAGACTTTGCCTTTGACAAGAGTTTGTGACTATAATAATTACTGACATCAAAAAAGCAATAGGTTGTAGATTTTCAATGTGGCACACCCCCTAAAAGTCAAACACCTGTTTATGTCAAATGTGACTGCATTTTTTAAAATGACTATATAAGTATAACTGATATCCTTAAAAAAATAACTCTAACTGTAAACCTAAAGATTACATTGTTTTTTTCTATGTACTCCACCTTTGGCTATCTTCCTGTAGTGTCGTGTTCTAATATCGAAAGGAAGTCAAACTCAACTTATGTCCAGAATTCTGCTCTTTCTGCTCGTTGAGGGATGCATCTGTAGATGTGAGTTTAAAAATTAATCATTCATGGAAATACATGTGTTCTTCTATTTGACCATGCGGCTGTTTCCCAGGTGAAATAATGTTTAATCATTGTGCAAGGTACATGGAAATATCCTTGAAATAGATTTTGATAAAGAACCGTTGAGTTCGGTAGTGTGCCTGTATATAAACCCACTGCATCTGCCACTGTTGTGTGTACGCTCAGTAGATGCAGAACACAATCATGAAGTACTTCATTCTTCTGGCCTTGTTCGCTGCAGCCTGTAAGTTCTTGCATATTTTGTTTGTGGAGATAAAAACGGAATATTGATCATTTCCATCTGCCCTTTTAAAAGGGGGATTTTAATCTCTTAAAATATCTCACTGTTTGTATTGCAGTTGCTGCTCCCATTGAGGATGACGATGACAAGATTGTTGGAGGCTACGAGTGCAGAAAGAACTCTGTGGCCTACCAGGTCTCTCTGAACGTTGGCTACCACTTCTGTGGAGGCTCCCTGATCTC
>JAVQJF010106050.1:0-20555 GCA_036023855.1 Gadopsis marmoratus
TTTTTAAAAAAGAAAAATGCCTGACTTTATTTATTCGGCTTCTCCAAAGTGGCCATTTGCTGCTTCTCTCTGTTATTACAAAATGTTATAAGTATCATTTAAATGTGTTTGGGTTTTGAACTCTTGTTCGGACTGAGCAGGACATTCGATAACGTCTCCATGAGCTCTGTGAAGTTGTGTTCTTCCATTCATCAAATCATTTAAGTCTCCACAATTTCCTCACTGTAGACTGTATTTTTCTAGCTCGGGATCCTTTACAGCCTTTGATATTAACTATACGCATTTGAGAAAAACAAAAAAGACACGTTTGTATTCCTCACTGTGAAGTATAGATAAAATGGTAAAGTTTTGGTATTGGTACCGAAACAATGCATCACAGTGACGCATACACATCCTCATCGCACGGGTATTTTCCCATGCATTAGCACCTGTGTGTGTTTTTGTCCATGGGTGCACATCGGCTCGTCCCAAGCTCTGGTAAATATCAAAATCCTTGGCCAAGTGCTGCCCACAGCCTCTCTTTCTCCTTTCATGTTCTCTCCGGAACATTAACCTCCCCACCTCTTCCACTGTCATTCACTGTCTAATTCCCTCTCTGTCACACACACACACACACACACACACACGCACACAAAACAGATCTGCAGACTTTCTCAGTTGCACCCACGCCTTAAGTGTCGGTACGTTATGCCTCTGCTAAGGTGTTAAGTGTTTTGCTATGGTGAGGTCACCGGAGAAAAAGAGGGGGGGGGTAAGTGTGTCACTGGTGACTCACTGGTGCCATGGCAACCACAGAAGAGGAAACCATTAAAAACCATCTGCCACACGTATATAAACATGTACTGCATGTGCATGCACGTGAGACTGCACATGCACACGGAGGTGGCGCACTCAGTCACCTCGAACGGACATTGATGTGTATTATTGAATACAGAATCAAAAAAACAATTTAAACCTTCATGCTTTTTGTGATGGTGCTGATCTGTTGGATTATTCTTAATAACTTTGCCTATTCTCAAAATATTTTCCATTTGTTTTAATTACTTATTATCTGTATTGAGTTAAATTCCCAGGTCCTGCTGCTGCTGCTGCTGCTGCGACGGTCCAATTTCATAACTAGCACTGAATTATTTTATTTCACATATTTCCAGTTCAAACAGGATTGAGGTGTGACATTGCAGAGAGGACTGTTCAAAAGCAGGCAGGCTGAGTTATTACCCTTCCTTGTGCAACATTGTGATTCCTCAAAATGAATAAATTGAAGCCAAGCGGGGAGCAATCAAAGCATTCAGGGGAAAGGAAAAGGTTTCTGTCCACTTGGCGAATGCCAAAATTCACTCTCCTTTTAGCTCTGTTTTTGTTTCCATCATCGCCTAAAGGAAATATGTGTCTCTGTAGCTGCTAAATGCTGCACAATGTTCACCGGCTAGTCGCTAGCTCTGCCTCTCTGCTGTTTGGTGCTAGCGGGTAGCGTACGGTGGGTTTATCAGACCGTTTTATTTTGGTTGAAAAACGCTGCCTGCTGCAGATGGAAACAAGATTAACGAGAGCCACTGGGATGCAATCAAGGCATCCTAGGAAAGGGAAGCAGGTTGGTTAGAAGTAGGCTAGTTTTTATGTTCGGAGCCAAGCACAAAATTTGAGGGCTCTGAAACTTAAACACTGAGCTGAAAGAACTAAAATGCTCCACAGTGCTTCAGAGAGCTGCAGAAGTAATTATTCCCTGTGGGTTCATCATGTAAGTATTTAGGTAATATGAATAGGTAAAATAGCACAATCCACCTTAATCCAAGCTATTAATTTACGGTTTCATTCAACTTCCTCTTTCTGTTCACCATCAGGTCACGGGCTCTTCGGCTCCTTCGAGATGCTGTCGTCATGGAGGCGAACCCGGGAGGACCAGCATGTGAAGGAGCGCGTGGCGAGCGTCTTCGAGGACGTCATGCTGCGTTTCTCCGGCTCCACCATGCTCCACCTGATGACCCTGGGCCTGGCCGCCTCGCCCCTCACCAACATGGAGGCTGTCCGGCTCTTCTGCCGCACCGCCTCCTTGGCTGTCACCATCAGCTACGTTTACATGTTGTCCTTCTACAGCTCCTGCCTGGTGTTCACTGGATACTTAGAGACCGGGTACAGACACGGCTGCTTCTGCCGGCGGGTCCCCAAGCCGGACCGGCTGGACTCTAAACCGGCCTGGTACAGGTGTCTGATGTACACCCGTTACCAGGATGACACTCAAACAACCAACCCACCACATGTGGTCGGTCACAGTCACGCTCACACGCCAAACCCTAACCTCACTCACACGCATGCACACACGCACCCACATGCGGCGAACAACCCGGGCGCGCATGGACACAGCCACGTGGCTAACTCCACACACCCACACCCACTCCCACACCCACACCCGCACACACCTTCCACGGCCAACGCGGACCCTCATCCTCAGGACTCTCACCTTTTGCTGGGGTGTGTGAGGCGTTGCTATGGAGACTGGATCACTAACACCTATGTCAAACCCTTTGTGGTTCTGCTGTATCTGGTTTACATCTCCTTCGGCTTGATGGGCTTCCTACAGGTGAGGCAGCAGCTGTCATTTTGTTGGACACATGCAGCTATGATACTCTTTTATTTGACATGGGTCTGCCATCAAGCGTTGACATGGACAGAAGACCAGTAAAACACTTAAATGGTAAAGAGAATCAAGGTCAACACTGCTTAAAGCTTTCGAGCACCAGTCTCTGAATATTTACGCATATTTGGTGCGAACTCTGGCCATCGCTGATGATTGGCCAACAGATTGTGTTTGAAGACGGGAAAGTCTGTTTAGTGTTATATGACCAGATTGCAGATCACACCATCACCCTCATTTAGGTGGCCTGTCATCGCTCCGCTCAGTATGTCTTTATTACCTACATTGGAACCGTGACATATCCTTGTCTGGGGCAATTTCATTGGACGTAAGGCTAACGTTAACGATAACTTAAGGGGCTGTGTAATGGTAACTAATCTACAACACCATTTTGACACAGAATGGTACATGGATCAGCATGAATCCTTCAGAATAAAAGCTCCAGAGGTTGCACCGTTTTGAAATATAGTTTCAAAATTTGTGAAAAAACTGTTGCGTGTTTATTGTATGTATGAATGTAATAAAAGCATAACCGCGCTGTTTAACCTGTAACAAATGTTTCTGTTATCGGCAGGTGACCCAGGGTTCAGACCCCAGTGCACTGGTTGCCATGGACACAGCAACAGTATTGTACACCCGTGCCCAGCAGCGTTACTTCAGCTCATATTCCCCTGTCATTGGATTTTACATCTATGAAAGCGCCCCCTACTGGAATGCCTCAGTGCAGCGGGACCTGCTGGAATACGCCAAAGGCTTCCAGCGAATCAGCTGGCTGGAGGCTTACCTGAACTACCTGTCAGATCGCAACCAGTCCACCAGCCAGCCGCGGGAAAACTTCACCCACACACTCCGCCACGCCTTCCTCCGCGAGCCGCAGTTTGCCCACTTCGCCGATGACATCATATTCGCGGAGCGCGGTCAGGGCGAGGAGCCCGATGTGGCGGCGTCTCGGATCTTCCTGGTGGCCAAGACGACGGAGAACAAGCGCGAGGAGATGTCAGTGCTGCTGGACACGCTGCGGCGCCTGTCACTGACCTCACGTGTCCGCTTCCTGATCTTCAACCCCTCCTTCGTCTACCTGGACCGCTACGCTGCAGCGGTCAGCTCCCCCCTGAGACACTCACTGCTGGCGGTGCTCTTCCTGCTGGGTCTGTCCTCGCTGGCTGTCGTGGAGCCGCTTGTCTCCGTGTGGCTGGGCCTCACCCTGCTCTCCGTCCAGTTTGGGGTACTGGGCTTCATGACTTTATGGGGCGTGGAGCTGGACTGCATGTCTGTGTTGTGTCTGATCTCAGCCTTGGGACACTCTGCAGACTGCAGCGGCCCCCTCCTCTGCGGCTTCGCCTCGGGTCGGGGCGACAGCAGGACTCGCTGGGTGAGAGTGGCGCTGGAGAGACACGGGGTTCCCTCTCTACAGACGCTCATCTGCTACAGCGCCGCCCTGGTGCCTGTTGGCTCTGTGCGCTCCAACCTCACGCGCACACTGTTTCGCTGCCTCACCCTCACGGCCGGCTGCTCGGCCCTGCACACGCTCGCGTTCCTGCCCACCCTCCTCACCTTCCTGCCTCCGTCCAAGAGCCGGGGCCACCGGCCCGAAGGAGAGGGGCAGAGACAGGAGGTGGAGTGCGTCGAAATGAACGACAGCACTCGAGTGGTCGACCAGATCACCACGGTCTGAGCATGGGACGATGTTGGGTTTATTTTTATTTTTTTCTTTCTCGGGCCTCTTGGTTGCCGTGGTGACTGCCAGCCGGGAATTGGCTCATTGTAGTCTGAGCAGCCGCTATGCATGCTGCAGACAAGAATGCCGTTCCTTGTGGAGAGAAGAAGAAAAGGAGGTTGTCACCGAGAGAAAGATGGGAAGAAAAAATAGGAAACAGGTCAAGAGGAGACAGATTAAAAACAAGTAAAGGACAGTGGGAGGCTAGTGAAGACGAGGAGAGGGAAAGACGGGTTTCCAGTGCAGTGTATCCATGGTTACCGGCTTGTTGCTAGTGCTGTGTGGCATGTGAATGAGCTCTTTCCCCAAACAGCCAATCAGAAGTTGAGGATCAGCTGAGCTCAGGCCGGGATGTGGTGTTATCACAGACAAAGTGCCACATTTTCCACGTCTCCAACACTTGCTTTAGATCTGATCACATTGTTTGGCTACTGTTATCTGTTCGCCACATCAAGTTGCACAAATACAGCTACAATTACACGAGGCAATCATCTGTATGACTTGAGTATTTCTACTGCTGGACAAATAAAGTCAAATCAAGAAAACGCTCTTCAGTGTTTGTGGCTTCGATGCAGGTTGTAAAATGTTTTAGTAGTAATCATCCACCGTAACCAGCCCTGAAATTCAGACAGCACGGCACCCTGAGCGTCCCCATATGCAACAAACTGTGATGCTCTTGTGTGTTCTGACACCTTTCTATCAGAACCAACATTCACTTTTTCAGCAGTTTGAGCTACAGAAGCTCTTCTGTTGGATCTGGACCACACGGGCCAGCCTTCGCTCCCCACGCGCATCTATGAGCACATGACCCTGTCGCCGGCCGGTTCAGCGGTTTTCCTTCCTTGTACCACTTCTGGTAGGTCCTGACCCCTGCAGACCGGGAACACCCCACAAGAGCTGCAGTGTTGGAGATGCTCTGACCCAGTCGTCCAGCCGTCACAGTTTGGTTCCTTGTCAAAGTCGCTCACATCCTTCCACTGCCCATTTTTCCTGCATCAACGCATCAACTTGGAGGACAAAATGTTAATTTGCTACCTCATATATCCCCCCCACTGACAGATACCATGGTAACCAGATAATCAATGTTCTTCACTTCACCTGTCAGTGCTCATAAAGTTATGGCTGATCGGTGTATAGGGGGAATGTAGAGTAAGAGGGCATTTGTTATTTGTAGATGGAACAGTTCGCACCAACTTTTCTCTTGAGTCTGTAACTTAAATATCACAGAATGCATTATAACCATTTAAGCACTCGCAGCATATGAATGTCTCAATTGGATTCTTAATATGTTTTGTTAGGATAATAACAATGACTCCAACCTTTCTTTGTAATGCCACATCAGGTACTAAAATCAAGGGTACAACAATGTTGTTGGGGTCATCAATCTGCCGGTGTCTTTTCAATGCATGAGGGACACAAACCATTACATTTCTTTTATCCCTGAATTCATGTCCGTGGTTGAAGGTCTGTGTGTGGGAGTGCTTCTTGTTGTTAATCCATTCTCCTCTCTGACAGTTGCCTGAATGAAAGTATTGTTCAGGCTCAGTGCAGCCGTCGGTAAGACAAGCGCCCGATCCCTCGCCAGCCTCCCACTTACAAGCACCGCCAGTTGGGTTTTCTTTTGACCTGATGTCGCGGGATCACTTTTAATTTCATCCTGAGGGGGAAATTAACGTCTGTACCAAATTTCACGACAATCCCTACATTAGTTATTGTGATAATCGCACAAAAAACAAAATGTCCACCTCATTGCGGTGCTAGAGGAAAAGTCAGACGGTCACCGACGTCAGCAGGATTCATCCTCTCTGGACCATGAATGTCTGTACAAAATGTAATAACAATCCATCCAGCGGACCGAACAACATTGTCATCCATAGAACCACGTGGCTAAGGGGGCTAACAAATATTGCCAAATTCATGGTAAAAGCAGCACAATACCACATATATATATATATGTATACTCTGAGCCTCACTTTACCTCAGTCTGCCAATCATAGTTTCTGACATCGTTTGCTTCACTCTTCTGAAGCTCGGATGATTTGCAGCTGCTGTACACCCATACGTTTCCCTTTTTCAGCCTGTGGACTAAACTGTGTCGTTGGTCCGCTGCTGGCAAAATGTCTCCCGTGGCTGCGTTCTGATGATTCTCGATGTTAGCAAAACAAAGAAAAAGAAGCTGCGAAGCAAAACAGCTTTCGCTTGCGTCTAAAAAAAATAATGACAGGTGAATAATGCTGGAGAAAATGCTAGTGCTTCACCAGCAAATAAAAAGGCAGAATAGCTCCTCGACAGTCGGAAAGTATAACCCAAGAGAAGCGACTTTTTGGGGGGGGATAAGAACGGTGGCCGAACAACTTAAATTACTGCATGACTTCTCCGGTTGAAATGCAGGTAAAGTTCTTCAGTTTCTCAAAAGGTTCTTGGTCCCCGCTGGGAAGGTTCCTGAGGCGTTTACAACCCATAAGTTCTTCAGGTATGTACTGCGTCCGGAACCTCTGCTACAGACTAACGTATAGTAAGTCATATGAGCAAGTTAGGGGGAACTCATCAAGGGAGATTTTGGCAGGACACTCTGAAACCTTAACGTATCCAAGCTGTGACCTTTCTGCTCGGGACTGTTTGAATGAATCACACACGTTCGAACCTCTCATGTACTCAGACAAGACCAAAGTCCAGATGGCCATTTTTGCCAAACTACGATGAGTCTTCAGTTTGAATAATGTGTTGTCTCCAGACTGTCCCTCTGCAGAAGAGAGTGAGAGATGGTGGAGGTCGGTGGGGGGGGTTGATTTGCTTTCGCTTGAACTGTTCTCTCACACACACACACACACACACACACACACACACACGCTGGCAGCTAACTCACCCAAAAAGTGCAGAGTCACTGAAGTAGAGCAGTGACGTGCTGCAGTCCTGCTTTGCGCCACTGATCCGATACTGTTCTGTTATCCCTCAGTAAGAAATGAACAAAGGCTGACACTTGAGCTCCAATGGTTAAAATCGTTGTAGTCTTTATTGCCCCCTTGTGGTCAACGCCAACTACTTAATTATCTTGGTGCCTCCTCACAACACACACACACACACAGACACAGACAAGTATAGACACACTGAGATTTGAAACGCCGTGTCGCCCCGAGGCTGCTCTTGTCTTGTTTGGATTCATTTTACGTCAGATGGCATTCTTCATATTCACAGCCCAGCCGTCAGTGCGTGTGCGTGTGTGTGTGTGTGTGTGTGTGTGTGTGTTAGAGGGAGAGAGTGGGAAGATGTTTGACCGGTTTGTCATCCTGAATCCAACATTTCATACTTGAGCCTACCGTGTAATTCTGGCCTGCTTTTCACAATCCGCTGCATGTCTCATACCATTCTGTGGATGCTTATACACTCATGCTCGCACAGACACGCACACACACACACACACACACACACACACACACACACACACACACACCTACACACACACACACGCATACACACGCCACATAAAGGTTAATACTCTGTCCAGGAAGTGTCTGGCCCTGCATCCTGTAATACCAGCTGCTGCCCTCCAGTCATACTAAGATACAAAAAACACAGATATACAATAGATAGATAGATAGATGGATATACAAACAATAGATAGATAGAACACATATCTCTATCTGTACCTCCTCCCTCCTCCTCTCTCTCTCTCTGTGGGGGTGTGTCATTATTTGGTCAACTGTCTCCCTCAGGCAGACCTCACATTTCAAATATTCTGATTTCCTGAACGTGACACACTTTCGCACACACACACACACAGGCACCTGACACTACAGACGATGCTGTTGTGTAAGAGACAGGTGGATACTGGGGGAGCGAGGAGAGCAGCTGAGGACAGAGGAGAGGAAAGACAACAGAGGAAAACACCAGGCAAGTTGTGAGAGACACTTCAAAGCTGTGGCAGTGTTGGACGATAACACAGGGACGATGGAGAGACACTGTGTGATCAGAGTGAAGTCCGCCGCCGTGGGACACAGACAGACATAATCCCACACACGCAGACCTACGCAGACTCTGCAGGTGCTTTTGAAAAGCATCAGGTAAGCGATTTAAAGATTCTTTGGAACTGGTCATACCTACTAAAAAATGACGAGGAGGATCAGGAAAGAAAAAGCTGCTCATGAAATGTCGTGACACTCCCTGTGCTAAAGTACAATCAAGGCAATGTAATGTATGTGTATAAATATGTTTGTGCACAAATGTGGTATTTTGCACTAATGAATGAGGTTAAAATGAGGAGTTAACAGAGGCTGAAGGAACAGTATGAACAAATAGCCAACTTCTTCCGAAGTGCCGATAGAGGAGAAGCATTTACTGTGAGTACGCCAGAGACACAGCTGCGTAGTTTATACAGTGATGCTTATTGAAAATAGTATACAAGAGAATAAAGGACTGGGAAATGGTGCGACTCTTAATCTGCAAAAGTTTATCCAAATAAAAAAAACTGTTTAAGAGATAAATTGCCAATAGGACAAAATCAGTCGTTTAAACTCAATACGCTATATATCAAAAATGCATAGAGCAGCAGGTAACATATAAAATATATATAAAAAATCACACAGCCTCAGCCACACAGACACAGAAAGCGCCACCTGTTGACCTCGGGGTTATGGAGACCCATTTCTGCCACGAAAATTATAACATTTTTACTGAGTATTTCTAGTTTTTATGCTGTAATCATGAAATGCAAAGATTTAACTTCTTAAGTTGAAATTTTGACTTAGTGTCTTAGTATTAATATTTCAATATGAATGTTTGGACGTGCCCTACGTGTGCAGCTGGATGCCTAAACAGGCAATTGTCTGCTAGCAAGTTCTCCTTATCAACCGTATGCGGTGATAATATATCAATTTTTGTTTTTTTTTAGAAATGGCAAAAAAAAAATCAATCATAGCTGCTTTATTAATGAAGGTAGCAGATTACGTACTGTAATAATGAAACAAAGGCAACAACAGCCAACAGAGTCACAAAGGTGTGTTATTATTTTGAGTATTTTCTCCCTTTTATGGTTAGCATAAAGTGAGGCGTATCACCAGCATAAAGACACATGTAACAATAACCTGTACTTAAAGAAGGTGGTAACCTTATCTGCTGAATCCACCCTTGCCCTGCAGTGTAGACAAAGCCACAGATAATGTTAGATCGTTTTAGCTTACCAACTGTGAAGGGGAATTTGTGTGCGATGCCACAACTTGAACAATGATCCGCTGTGATCATAGCCACATCCAGAGACACAGACTGCGCGCAGAGGACGAGCATTACAGAAATACTGAAAGAGGATGCTGGCATTTTTTGTTGGTGTTCCCATTCACAAAGCTTGAAACGAAATTTTAATATTTAGTACAGCCATGATCGAGTAGTAGATAAGAGACGGACCCAAACAAGGATGCAAAGGCGAATACGCCAGAAATAAAGCCGAAAGGGGAAGAGAATGTATCATTCTTGTGAATTTATGTCACCTAATATTTTTAAGCACTGGCTGCACGGGCCACCGAGCGCCTAAATTAAAGTTATGTAAAAACAATCCAGACAAGGCAATTTAATGCAACTTAACACAGCCTTCCTTAACTGTGACACCTCAATAAACGAAAAGACATGAACAGAATAAAAAATTATTCTTATAATAATTAATTTAAATTAAACTCAAATTGTTTGTAAACATATGTTACATATATTCTCTCACAGTCTATCTTTCCTTCCTAAGGAATCAGGATGTTTGTGGAAGTGGAAGTAAGGCTCGCAGTAAAGGGATGAAACCTGGTGGCCACAGGGGGCACCTACGTGGAGTTTTTTGTGGCCACGGGTCATAGGGCCATTGCTTAATGTCGAACCCTGCCTTATGTTTCCAGGAGGATGTGTGACCTTTGCTTTGAAGGGGGTTGGAGATGGACACATCTAGTCATCTGGCTTTCGCTGCTGGCAGCCACCCCACCAAAAGGTAACGAGGGACTCGCATGTAAAGAGAAAAAGAGAAGTCGATACAGAGTTTTAAGTATGGATTTTATTTTGGGGAACTTTCTTCTGCTCGTGACGAGGCTTTTAACTTGAAATAGCACCTTATTTTCCTCAGGGATTAATAATCCATGTTTGAATAAACCGGTTTTGTTTAAAGCAGCATTAATCAAAATCTCTCTTTTAACAGTGGATCAAATGGCAACGTGCAATGTGAGAGGTGAAATTGTATTAATGAACCCACAGAGAATTATGACCTTTAGTATCTATAAACATTTAGTCTGCCTTTCCTTCAATCACTCCAGCGCTTGGCTATTTCCTGGGAGACACGAAGGCAGTGTTAAGTGGCTGCGAGGACTACTGGACCCTGCAGGATGGACCCATGCCGCTGCTCTCTCAGATGACTGTGTGTGTCGACGTACGCGTGGTCGTCCCCGGAGCCTGGGTGGCCTTTTCATACAGTTCGGGCTACGCACCCAGACCTGAGCTGGGCCTGGAGGGAGATGATGAGGCGCTGTATGGGTGGCTGCTAACGGTCCGACACAGATTTCCCATCCGGCTGTCCCCAAAATGCTGGCATAGGGTGTGTCTGAGGAGGGACGGGCCGCGCAACTCCTTTAGCCTGGAGGTAATACCTGAAGTGGCTCAGTGGTGGGGAAAACATTCAGGGACTTTACTTAAGTAAAAGTCCAGCATTGAAAATGTTACTGAAGTAAAAGTATGTAAGTATTATTTAAAAATGTACTTAGAGTATCAAAAGTAAAAGCAGTCGCTGCAGAAAATTGGCCCCTGTGAGTATTCTAGTGTTAAATATAGTGTTGGGTTATTATTGCTGATGGAGCGATGAACCATTTTTTCTGTTGTAGTTGGCCACGGTGGAGCTAGAGGTAATGATTTTATATATTCTTAAATAGTTTGTATCGTTTTATAAACTCTTAATCTACAAAGCAAATAGTAACTGTGGTGGTCAATTCAGTGTAGTGGAGCAAAACAAAATTACAATATTTACCTCTTAAATGTAGTGGAGTATAAGTATAAAGTAGCTCTTAAGTTTAGCACTTTTGCACAAATGTACTTATTTACTTTCCAACACTGAGTGTTCCATGAGGTCTACACAAGACTAAAACCATAAGGAGATTGTCTGCACATTGTTTATCTTGTTAAAACCCCTCACATTGTGGGTAGGCTTTTGAATGAAAGACAGAACAATGCAGTGTAAAGCAGGAACAGTTTCGACAGGCACACTGGAGTATGGGGCAGTTAAGCTGAGTGGACTTTTGAGTTGCGATGCAGAGTACCTTACATGAATATAAATACTGTACTGCTTTGATAAAACCTATTATGTCTCTATTCTAAGCAAATCAGAAAATGCTCACGCACATTTTGAGAGCTACCTCTGGACTTTTACAGTAGATATGCAAACTAGAGTTACCGAATGTATTATCTTTACAGTTCTGATCACTTTGTACTCACCAAAAGCTAATTTCTGGGAATATGGTGACACCACTACAACCTAACCTGAGGGTTTATTTCAAACCAACATGTTTCTTGCGACCTCAAATGAATTGTCAGCAAAATCACCACCTTCCCAGATCTTAACTAATTAATTCACTTGGTGAGTGTGGTCTTATTATAACCGGTAGAAATGATGGTCAAAACTATGAAAATAAGACACAAACAATAATAAACCAGATGTATCCTTTAATGAGCTAGACCTAGAGTTTGGTGGGCCCAGTAAATGCAGGAGACAAACTTCTAAACTCGTACGTGATCAACACTCTCTTCATGTGTTTAATGTTTAAATGTTTCAGGTTGATGGGAAAGTGGTGTCAGAGAGGACGGTCATTGCGCAGGCCGTCCCCCCCTCCGGCTCCCTGTGGCTGGGCTGCCGTCCCAGGGACCGTCCCCCGGGAGCCACTCTCGGCGAGGTGGAGCTGTACCTGTTCCGCATGTGGGCCGACCTGGGCGACCACGGCCTGTGCGAGGACGGCGCTGTGATTGGCTGGAACACCCAGTACTGGGGCGTGACCAGCTCCAAGGCCAGAAAGGAAGACCCCAACCTTCAGTGCGGTGAGACGTGCACGCGCAAGTCTTTATCGAATTGATCCTCTTGTGCATGTGAGCGACTTTCCTAACTAATTGTTTGCACGACATGTCCTTGAGCATGACATCTTGTCCTGTGGTAAGAGTCGTCTATTTAAACGTGACATTTGTCTTTTTCTGCTAATACTCATCAGACCATTTCTTATGGCTCCTGAGAGCTGCAGAGGAAGCTAATATACCTGTCTACACACAGTAGCTGTGCATGTTCGTAGAGCATGTTGGATGTTGAATGCTGCATGTTTTTATGTCACTTGTAGGCCACAGACAGTTGGGACGTAGGCCATACAGAAGCGTTATTAATGGTGTGTATTCAGGTGACCGTATGAGTGTATATGTTTATTTGTATATGTGTGCATTAGAGAGGACAAAGGAGGGGGCAGACAGATGTTTAACTGTTTAAAAATAGATTTAAGATGTTTATTTGGCATTTTATTTGACCGGTACTTCACCAATATATCTTCTTCTACATCTAAATACACTTTTAAAGAAATAGTCAGGGTACAGTTAACAGTTCGATTTAACAACTTTAGCATGATTTTAAGGCTACTAATATAAAGATGTTTGATTGGGGAAAAATTGAAACTGTACAAAAAGCCAATGTAGCAGAAAGACAGATAGATGTGAAATTAGAAATACACCACACTCTTATTTTACACTTACTGTTTTCAGCACCTGCGATGGGACGGATGTTGTCGCCTCCAGCAGGTAAGCATCGCTTTCAGACGATAATGTCCGATGAAATAATATCTCTAATTATCTCAGATATAGGCCTTCCTATAAAGTGCTTTCTTTCTTTTCTTTCATACCAGAAGTGCCTTCAACTGCAACTACCTCAAGTCCTGTCACAACAACACCTGCCACTCTCACGAGCAACCAGACGTCTCAGCTTACAGGTGAGTGATGCTGACAGTAGCTGAGTCCCAAATGCATAATATCTACGAATTCTATACAGTAGAGAGTAGTGTTTTTGTTATTTTGACATTTGATTTTAATTTAGAATGTTCATTTTCTATAAAATATATTTTAATGCAATTTCACGTAGCATCAACGCTTACTTTTGGCTCACGGTCCTCCATCCAGATACATTTCATAGGAAGGAATTTGGGCACCTCTGATCTAAACCTTTATTACTGTATTTGTTATAATATTTGACTACAATATAAAGTAAAAGCCAAAATGAGGGAACCCAGAATGTCAGAAAAAGATCTCTCATTGCACAGGAAAACTAACAAAGTTCAACCAGAAGGTTTGCCTGTGCACTTTCATAAATATTTAAAGCATTCAGTGAAGCTGATCATTTGTTGACCTTGTCGACCAAACCGCTGGAAGCCTGACACTTGCACCATTAGAGCATATTTGGGTGAGAGTATAATTAGGGACTCTGTACAGCTTTGAGTTAACTGAAACAATACCTAAACCTGTTTCCTCTGTTCCTTTGTTTCCTCCTTTTAGGGTCTCCATTTGTAAACTGTGCCGTCAGCCAGCTCTGTTCCAATAAAAGTAGGAAGTATCCTCCTTTCGTCCGGTCTCAGTGTTATTTACATTTGTGGTATTACAACTACCCTTTTTTTTTCTGCAGCTGCTTACTTTTGGATGACCATAACAGTGAAGGCCAACGGCAAGAAGACGGAGCAAGATGTCTACAAGTTGGTGAGAGTGCATATTTCTCCTCATCTACTTTGACGGATCTCCTGTTTACCTTTCAGTCTCCAGCCCTTCACCGTGTCGTGCACCTAATCGCTTCAATTGTCAACCCGTCGCAAACAAGTCTTGCCGGCACAGGATGGGTTTGAAAGAGCGGTACATTCCAACCCTGCGATGCACCTGAACTTAATTTTGACTTGGGCTGTCAGTCATTCATTGCCGTATAACACAGTGAAGCTAAGGAACCTGGGCACAGTGTCAACAGTGCTATCCTCCTTTACCTTCCACAAGCTGTCCCTTCTTCTTGGCTTACCGTATTACAATGTGTGCTTATGTGTATGTTCAGTTCACTCCCTAAGAAGGACGGCAACATATTTAATTGTTTTTCACCCTGTACTTCAGCACGCTGCCTTTAAAATGAAACGATGGTTTTGAAGTTGTAACTGCTGCCTTTCAGCTTCAAAGGAGTTTAAAGGTGTTTAGATCCACGATGGAAGAACTATATGGGAATCGTGACCCTTTTTATACACAATCCCCCGATTTTAGGATAATGTAGAAGCACAATGATCTTTGAAATACAGAAAGACAAGTAAACAGACTTTAAGGGCTAATCTTGAGGTGAAAATCTGCTTAAAGGAAAATAAATTGATTGTGAGAAAATAGTGTCCAAGGCTGAAATGTCATGTCAGTTCATGATTGCAGAAGACTGCGGACACCACCAAATCCTCACACTGGAGGAGCTGGATCCACAGAATTCCGCATTTATGGAAGCCTCTTTCTGCCAAGATAAGAACCGAAAATAGATGAAACGTTGGTCGTGATCAAATAAAAATGCTCATGGTAAGTTATCATTTTGACCATCATTTCGACCTGCTTTGACTTATTTTATCATGAATAAACCTACTTATTTTACTGCAAATAGAGAAAAGGCTTCCATAAATCAGTACAAATCTAGGCCTACATAACCACTGTTTATAAGGTTTCAGTAAGCTTTTTACTGGGAAGTAACACCCTGTGTACCATACCTGAGACTTTCATTCACCAGTAAGGTCAGGTCCAGTTATACAATACAATACAATATTATGACCGAATTAAAAGCACCTGTAGATATATACGTATGCAAATGTATGAGCGCTGATGTCCTCAGAGAGGTCAAAGCATAGAAAGCACCCATTTCCCCTGAGGTTGTCTCTTTTTTATACAAACAAATATTATAATCACATAAAAGCTCAACACATTTAAGTGAACTTAGTTTCTCCAATATAGCCTGGAATTGGGGAACTGTATACAAACAGGGCAACACTTTTCTTTGTAGTTTCATCTAACGTGGGTGTGAACATCTGGATTTTTAACCTCAGTCATGGTTTCATTTAAAATCCACACTGATGGAGCGCAGAGCCAACGCAAGAAAACCTGTGTCACTGTCTGTGTGTGTTTAGCTCCCGTCACCTCCCACACAGTGTCAGCGTCTGTCTCTCCGTCTGTCACTCAGGTGTCAAAAGCCTTTGGTTGCCACGGTGACAGCAGCGGTGCAGCACATGAAGTAACAGGCTTTATAAATTTCTGTCAGGGTGATAGACAACTTCAGGTCAGTCTGTCCCAGAAACAGGCGACATCCATTCACTTTTCAGAATAAAAGCTCTCCTATAAGGCACGCAAATGACTGCGACTGTCCTCTCTCTCTCTCTCTTTTTGAAGCGTCTACAGGTGAACTGCAGCGCACAAAGGAACATAAGGTAACAAGTATGTCAGTAGGTATGTCGTGTAACTACTTGTACTAGATTGCACCTCCTCACAGTGGTGTGGATGCTTTGTTTCCAGAGAAACAACCTGCGATGTGCTGTTGCAGCTCGGCCAGGCTGTCACAGCGTGCGAGCTGCAGAGTGCTGGAGGCTCTGCACTGCAGCAAGCTGGAGATGAGCAAATACAAGCAACACTCATAGGAGGGGTGGAGAGAGTCGGTGAGCATTTATTCAATCAGTCAGCTTACCTATGTGCTCTTGACACATACACAAAAACGCACACTGCTGTTTGCCTAAAATGATAAGCCTGCATTTAGAAACATTAGTGATGTGAAGAAACTACAAAATATGTGTTTCTCAGTAAACCCCCCCGTGTATTTGAAGTGATGCAGTGTAATAAACACATACTTTAGTTTACTTTTGGACTGTAGATACAAGGGGATGCACATGCGGTGTTTTGCAATCATGCAAAATGCAGCCATGCTTGGATTAGATGAGCGCACGCATATACAAATACATATGTACCTGTGTATACATGCAAAACAGGAATTCACAAACTCACGTATCATACATAAACACGCAAACTTTTATTAAGTCAAAGTGTGCATGCGTGTGTGTGCAACCTTATCTTACACCTAAATCATGTGCTCAATTTCCAAACATGTCCTCGCTGTCGAGGTCTAAAAAAGAAAAACGCACAAACAAACACGATGGTATTTCTTTACTTGTGAGGACAATTCATTCCCCCGCACCTAATTCCATGTCCTAAACCCTCACAAGGCCCTTTGCAGTAGTGAAGACAGGCCAATACGTTCTCACTTTCCAGAAATATTCTCACTGTCAAGATTTAAAACAGAAAAAAAAGCACACACACACAGTATTATTAGCTTACTCACGTTGACTTTGTTCACTTCAGGTCGAAATCTCTGTGGGAATGTGGGGCCCTCCAGTGGCGGCTTTGTGAGGTGCACGCCCATATTTTCCATGTACGACATCTGCCAGGCAAACCAACGCTCCAACCTTACATGGTGAGCAATACCTTTGTTTTCCTGTATACACCGAGAGTATATCTGTACGTGTGTACACTCTGTATCTTATCTACGCTTGTCCACTAGCTCCATCATAGAGCCCAACTCCAACCCAGCGTCACAACCTAAGGCCGAGTCCTGCAGCAGTGAGTATCAAAAAAACAGACCTGCATTCTGTTCACCAGAATGCACAGTTGCTTCTGCTGCTGTATGAGTAGAGTCACAAGTAACACGAAATATGTGGTTTTACCTTCTAAAATGTATTATGTTAGAAAAACAAAATGAGAGTTAAAAACCAGGGTCTGTCTCCAAAGGGGGATAGACTTTCTTGATACCCTCATTTCCAATGGGATGAATGAGGAGATTTCATTTGCTTGTTTCTTAACCCTTGTGTCGCCCTTCGGATCAGTGCAATGGCAAATTCAATGGCATTTCGGGTCAGAATGACCCTAAGGGCGACACAAGGGTTAAGAAGTGAATATAATTTGTGTTGGAAAGGTTGTGGCTCCCCCTGTTGGTGTGTAATTGTTGTGCTGGTTGCCTTCACCTATAATTAACCTCACCTGTGTATATGGATGGTGAAATTGCCAGAAAACACGCTGAAGAAGGTGAATGTGATATCGGAGTCATATCGGAGCGCTCTCCTAGTTTTTCTTTCTCATTATTCACTACATTAAGACATCCAGCACGCAGTCTTCTGTGTCTTATTTTTTTTTGCTGCTTTAACCATATTTGTCTGTGCGTCAGGGGAAGCGCCTCGTTTCTGTTACTGCAATGCTTTCTGCAATACTTCAAGTAAGAAAACCAGCCTGTATGCTCACGTTTGCACTGCAGTGTCGAGCTAAAATGATTTGTGTATATGCATGTGTTCATAATCTGCCACACACGGCTGCTAAATGTACATTAAGTGCGTGCTATGACTGTGTGGGACGTTATTCAAACTTTAAAGCAGTAGTTCATCATTTTGGGAAATGCACTCGAGAGGTTGATGAGAAGATCGACACCAAACGTAGACGTGAGAGTGTAGTGATCATCTTCTAAATCTCTGCAGAATGTGTGTAAGTGCATTTCCCAAAATATTGAACTAATTCTAACTGAAACATACAAGTGTCAGCTGGGTATGTCCTAAATTGCTCCTGACTTTACTTTGTTTTTCTCTCTCTTCAGGCCAGTTCTTTGCCATAAGAATCAATATTAACAGTATTTCTGTTAATACTAACCTCCTAAAAGTATTGGTATGTACAGCACAGCTTGACTGAAATATACTTCCAACTGTATATGCTATATACTGACTTTTTAACCTTATTTGATTAGTTGTCAAAACTTGGTGAAACCGGCAAGTGTAACACAATGTCAGGGTAAGTCCATATCCTCTTTGAATCACTTAAAGTTCATACATGAAGTCCATGTTAAAATGTATTTAGAGTTAATTTTAAAGTAATTGCTGGTACGAGGTGTCTTTGTCTCTGTCTCTGAGCTGCAATTAAGGTAAACAAAAGTATCATTGGTAGATCTGTTGAACGATAGGCTGCCAAATAAAATGATGTGTTGGAAGTTATCGAACAGCTTACCTAAATGCTGAATGTGACGGGAATGTGGGCAATTCTTTGATTGCAGGTTATCGTGCCCAGATTCAGAGATTTCAAAGCGCTTCCAGGTATACCACATTGTAGATGATAGTTTGGTACTAACCCAAAACCTTCTAAAATCACACTGAGCTACTGTTAATTGTGCTACATAAATGATTTTCCTTATTCAGGGCACTTATCTGGAATGCCATGGGACACAACAGAGGTAGATGTATTTCTTACTGTTGTACATTATGTGCATAATATCTTACCTGCACATAAACAATAAGAGCTTCTCAAACACACCATGCTGAAAACAGATATTAATGACTTTCCTTAAAATTCCCGAGCTCATTAGGAAAGAGGAAGCACAAGGCCACATATGACAGGAATGTTATTAATACAGAATAACTCTAGTAATACAGTATTAGACGATAAATACCAGTATCTGAAGGTGAATTATTTTTAACCCCTTTGGTGCTGGTCTCTAGGTTGTACAGCTGCATGGTGATACTGGAGATGTCTGGACCTGTCAATGTTTGTTCCCTGAATAAACTTGTGCAACAAGTCATTGGCAACATAAATGGTATAACAAGCGAGAAGCCACTTACACGCATGGGTTAGTCCGCAGACTTACGCTTTTATCCTATTATGAACCTATCATACATAAATAGGTGTATTATTGACAGTGCTCTGTGTGTCCACAGTGGTTTGTGGTCCTCCCGGTTTGCCTCTCCGTTCTCTGTTGGCATCCAACCTAACATGGGTTGCCAGTGACCTGCTGATGTCTGACGTCTGCCAAAAAGACCCCACTCTGCTTAAATGGTGATTGTAGGTTTATTAATGAATCAGGCTGAGGGAAAATGTGAATTACAAAATAAAATGTCTGTGGAATTTTCTTTAAGAGAAGGTGTGCAGAACTGAAAATCCATTGTTATCAAATATAACGCTACTGGCAGCAGATGGCTAACTTAGTCATGAGTCATATATGATATTGCTTTGTGTTCTTTTTTTAGTGAGGCAAATGAGAAGCTTGCTGTACTTCTGATCGACAGTTGCCCTCTTACAACCAATCAAAGCACAACACAGCCTCCTGCTCTGACCAACAGCAACATCACTACAACTCCTGAACCCTCACGACCACCTGTGACCAACACTACTAAACAAACTTACATGACTGCTGAATATACTGCAGCAGTTCAGCAGACAAAATCACAAGGAACAGCTCAGCCTAACATGACTACTCCACTCACAACGATTAACAGTACACCATCCTCAACAGCACAACCTGTCCTCCAAACCAGCTCACAAAATATGACTGTGACCGTCTCTGGCAGTACAACAGTACTGATGGTAACTTTGTCTGATGATAAAACATTGCTGACACCCACTGAAAATACAACACTGGAAAACAAGACCACAGCACACCGAAACACAACAGACTTCATAACATTGTCCTCTGTCACATCAACATTACATATCACTAGAACCTCTCTTGCTGATTCAACACTTAAAACAACTACATTGCCTCCCAATCACACAACAGCTTACAGTGTACCAACAGCTGACACATTTACACCTTCTATCAATCACACAACAGAGTACGGCGTAACTACAGCTGACAACAACAGGAACCTACACAATGAAACAATTACAACAAGTAATGCAACAATTAGCACATTAACACCTTCTCCCAATCAGACAATAGTGTACCGTGTAACTACAGCTGCCAACAATTACACAACAGCCACTAACAATCACACAATAGAGTACAATCTAACTACAGTGGATGACAAGAACAGGAATCTACCCAGTAGTACAATTACAATAAGTAATGCAACAATGGGCACGTTTACACCTTCTCCCAATCAGACAATAGTGTACAATGTAACTACAGCTGCCAACAATTACACAACAGCCACTAACAATGACACAATAGAGTACAATCTAACTACAGTGGATGACAAGAACAGGAACCTACCCAATGGTACAATTACAATAAGTGATACAACGTTTCCCAATCAGACAGTAGTGTACAATGTAACTACAGCTGCCAACAATTACACAACAGCCTCTAACAATCACACAACAGAGTACAATCTAACTACAGTGGATGACAAGAACAGGAACCTACCCAATGGTACAATT
>JAVQJF010106052.1:0-15915 GCA_036023855.1 Gadopsis marmoratus
CCCCCCCCCCCCCCCCCTCCTCTATCAGAGAAAGAAGAAATAACAAAGAAAAAAGATAACAGTTGATTTGGTTAGAGAGTAATGAAAAATGACTAGAGGAAAAGCAGAGCTGGTTTCGCAGTAAGCCAACAAGGGATCTCATAGATTAAATAAATGACTCATCGAAAAACCAACAGAAATGAGGTAAGAGGCATCTCTCCACCGACAGGTTACCAAGGTAACGTGCGCTCCCTGCCCTCCAGATTATTATTGCTTGTTTGGTGTAAAAAGAGCCATGAGCGTCCTCTTTATTGGTCCAGTCTGCAACGCACAAGGCCAGGATTAATGAACCCGCCCTGTCATCTGATGATGTGAGGAGGACTCATTTTTACACGACAGGAACATGCCAGGAAAGGCATAGCAATGTTTTAACAAAGCCTGTGCGCCTGTGTAGACAAGAGCAGCTAATTAGAGAGGAACACAGTGTAAGTGGGCATATGTGCACTGGGGGACCAGTCAGCCAACACACGACAGGAAAGCGCTGCGGGGGGACGCAGGCAGGCAGGCGACTGACCAGCTCCGGAGCCAACATGGAGCCGCCATGGAGGCATGTTATGGTCTCAGCGCCACAAGCCCCTGGCACGCTGTCCTGACGCCCTGTATGTGGTGGCAGGGAGGGGTGGAGACTGCAGGCTTTACAGACCCCACCACAACCTGTCCTCTCTCCAAGACTAGACCCACTCCGAGATGTGTTTGTGTGTATGCTTCTTCTTAAGCTGCTCTTAAGTGCTTTAATTGGATTATCCTTAATGAGTAAACAAACAACTACAGCAGCAAAATAATAAGCAAATGAACAAACGTGTCAGGAAGCTCTTTGCCGTCTTCCCTCCCGCTCCTTTTTCCACTATCAGCTCTCACTGTCCTGCCCCCTTCTTACTCAACCCCTCGCTCATTTGGTTCCTCTCATGTGTAATTATCCCGATTATGAATGATTCAAAAACACTGCTTCTGGAGAGGCGTGCATGCGTGTCACACTCGAATGAGACAGGCGCTCTTAAGTGGCTGCTTTGAAGTCCGTGATAAGCCTGTGATTAGTCCTGTGATTCATTGACAAGGGAAAGAAAAGGAGGCGAAAAGAGACGGAGAGCAAAAATAAACAAATGGAGAATTTTGAAATGACATCTGTGAATATTATTAAAACATTAATCTGCACTGATGACACATATGCTTAAGCCATCTCCTTCTGTTGCATGGAGGAGAGGAGAGGAGAGGAGGAAAAGATAAATGAGGAAAGGACACAAGATGTAAGGAGACGAGTGGAAGCACTGAGAAAATTAGGACAGAGTAAAAGAAGAAGGAGGAGGAGAGGAGGAGAAGAAGAGATGGGAAATAGCAGACAAGAGGAGGAAGGAGAAAGGAAATGAGAGGTGAGGTAGAGGAGGAAAGACGGGAGAAGAGCAGCAAAGGAGTAGAAGAAAGGAAATGAGGAAAGAACAAGAGAGGTGAGGTGAACAAAAGAGAGGAGAGTGGAGGAGAGAAGAGCCAAGGAGAGATAAAGGAAAGATGAGTCAAGGAGGAAGAGAGTAAAGAAGGACAACTGGGAAAGAGACAAGAGGAGAGGAGGAAAGTGGGAAGAAGAGGAACAGAGAGGGGAGGAAATTAAGAAAGACAGAAGAAGGAGAGGAGGAGAAATGACCAGAGATTAGATGAGGTGGGATGGGAGGAAGCTACCAGAAGAAAGAGGAACAGAGAGGAGAATGGGGAAAAAAGACAAAAAAGGAGAGGAGATGAGGAAATAGTGGAAGAGCAAATGAGGTGAGGAAACAAGGAGTTAAAGGTGGAGAGGGAGCCAGAGAGATGAAGTAAAGGAAAAACAGAAGAGGAGGAGAGAAAAGATGTACAGTAAGGAGAGGAGAGAAGAGGAAATGAACCGAAGAGACGAGAGGAACATGGAAAGGGAGAGAACAGAGTGAGAAAAGGTGAGTGGCAAGGAGGAGAGGAAAACTGAAGTAGGAAAAGGAGGAGACGAGATACGACTAGTGAGGAGAGGAGAGGCTAAGGCACTTTACTCTTTAAATTCCAAATTTATGGTGCTATAAAAAGGGCCATTTCTTAAAAAATCTATACGGAAAAATCCAAGCCAAATCATTTCATCACTTTCTCTGCCCTAATTGCAGCCATACGCAATTTTAAAGGCTATTCTACCTTTTGATGGTTCCCCAGAGGAGCAAGGAGTTAATTGCTGCAGCTGGTGATGTAGCTCCTCAGTACTAAAGAGGTGAGGTTTCTCTCTCTGTCGATCATCCCCTCCTCTTTCTCTCTCCTCTGGGAATAGCTGTCTAACACTGTTAAGGAGACAGGCTCGGAGACTTTTAAGGATAGTTTCTGGATTATTACAACTTGGGTTTAATCACGGTTCTGATAATGACTTCTGTTGCTTGTAATACGTTGTTTGCTAAATTGTGGGATTTGGTTAGAGGTTTGACTGGCGATCAAAGACGTTTTAAACAAGCTCACAGGTTAGCTAAATTTGGAAAAGAGAACATGCACAATAAAATCATTACCCAAACTGTCAGTTGTAAATATCCATCCCAGGTTACCATGGGTGTACAATGAGACCTGGATTGGGCGCCGCCGCTTAGCCTTGCTTCCACATTTCTTCAGTGGCCACTCTTGGTATTGCATCAAACAATTCCCCTGCAGGGGCAAAAAACATTTTCCCCATAGACCACCATTACAGGAGGGACGTCTGTAAAACTGGATACCAGACACAAAGATGTCGCCTATTCAGCCCAACGAGTATTGCTTGCAGGGATATGCAAACCAATGAATGTGCGCAGTAACGGTTCCCCCCCCACAAGTTCCTGCTCGGCCCATATCACATTGTGATGAAGTCACATATTTTTAAATGGTAAATGGACTTCAACCAACCTTATCGGTTCCCAAAGCAGATTGCTGTCATTCACCCACACACCGATGGCGACGTAGCTGCCATTCAAAGTGCTGACCTCCGCCAGGAGCAAGTTGGAGGAGTCTTGCAAGGACACTTCCACGTGGGGACAGGAGGAGGTCAATTCACTGTCAATTCTGGTTCTGTCACAGGAAGACGACCTGTAGAAGCAGAGTAGCACAACTTCACCAACTTGCAAGGTGCACGGGGAAGAGAAAAGTGTCCGAAGACGTCAAAACTCCAGCAACACTTGTAGTGTAAAGAGCTCTCCTGGCCTTCATCAGCCTCACAATAAAAGCACATTAAAAAGTACATATATATAAGATGGTGATGATGAGACAAAAAACATTTAAAAGGTTAAAAAATATAAAAGATAACCAATCACATACAGTACATGCACATATATAATCAGCCAATCTGGCACCCACACATGGGTGTATGCTCATGTGGCCTCAGGCCATGGGAAGATGACCTTCAAGCTCCATTATTTTTCCAATCGGCAAAACAACCTTGAATAAGCACAACACCAGGCCTATCTGAATGAAAGATGTGGGCGGTGGCTCAGACGTCTGCAACCAAGCTAATCACTTTCAGTTCAACTACGAATAAAGTGGTATTGACAAGCTGTCCGATCATGTGACCGCTCCTGTTTCTTGCATTGTCAGACTTTGATGTCTCCAAATCTCAGCAATTACTTTTGGGAGGAGAAAGCAAGATATGAACACAAATATTATACTAAATGAAAGGGCCAGTTTTACTATTTAAAGATTCCACATCTTACACCAATTTAAAACTAATACAGTAGAATGAGCATAATAAATGTGAGTAGTTCTCGACAGGGTTTGAGCCAGTAGTCTGAGTTTGGCTGGATTGAGCCAGACAGGTGGGTAATTCGGGGGGGGGGGGGCTGAAGACATAGACAGTGGGGATAATGTGAACAGGAGGGGGAGGCGGCTTGTGAGGTTTCTGAAGGTCAGTGAAAGTCACACGGCAGAAAAGACAAGCGGAGGATGGAGGAGCAATTCAAGGTGGCGGCCCCACGTGCTACAAGGCCTCCATTCCCACAGCTGATTACAAGACAAACAGAGACAGATGAAGCAGAGCGGCGGCAGTAGCAAGGAGAGACAGCATGAAAATAGAGAGAGATTACACAGATAGACGGCGGGAGAAACAAAGAGCAGGAAGTACAATGTCAGAGAGAGGGACAGCGAGACCAAGGGTTGAACTCGACTCACTCAGCTGTGAGGGGCACCTGTTCACGGTTGGACCACCTCCTCCCGCCAGCCTTAATCAAATTTACCACAGAGACAGACTGTGACGACGCCCCCCTCTAACAAGAAACCCACTGCGTGTTACATCCAAATAATCCCTACCTGTAGCCAGGCTCACACTGCGTGCCACTTCCAAAGGTGTCCCACCTCTAACTACACACCCACGCCAGGTTGCAGCGAAATAATCTTCTCTCCAAAGTCTAATTAACTGGCCGATCTTCTCGTGACATGGGGAGATCTGAACTGTGTGATCATATTTAAATTGTTTGATTACATATCACAACATTATGGTGAGTATAACGATTTCTATGTTAGACTATGTTAGCCTGATCAAAGAAGTAAAATGAATGAATGAATCTGCCTCGACATTGAATTTCCTGCTTTCAGTGTTTGATATTTTTTGGTATTCTGTGCCAAAGACACACTTCAGTATCTGTACCAATCATTTTAGTAACGATCACGTGCACTGACAAAGCATGCTGTTCGTAGGGGGCAGCACATTCGGAAGTGTTTTGGTTGTACTGAAAATGAAAAAAGGTTTGTCAAAAACTTTCCCACAATGGTCATAGTCTTTGCAATCTTTACATTTTTTACCTCCACAAATTCCATACCGATTAGTCCCAGAATCTTCAGTAAGGCCACACCTCTCAAAAGACTGCAATAAAGCACCAACGAATCAGCTTTCTGTCTCGATTCTCTTCTCTTTAACAACCGTTATCTGCACCTCCCTTCACTCCTCTTCCTTGATTCCTACATAACAGACTGACTCCACTCACCGCAGCTAACAACATTTATTAATAGTATTTTTCTTGTAGATATGATTCAATCCGTCATCCCTCTCCATCTCCTCTTCTGTCTCCGTTTCTCATTCAATCTGTCGCTCCTCTCCTCCCACTCTCTCTTACAAGAGAGAGAGAGGTGTCAGTTTCAGTGAAACAACTTAATTCGGATGTCAATGAATTAATTAGATGTGTTAATGAGCTAGCAACAGCTAACCCAAATTAAATTAATACCGTAATGGCCTCAGACAGGGAGAATTAGCTCCCATTTCAGTAAACGCTTTCAGGAGTGTACACAGCCGCCAAGGATAGACACACTCGTACGCACACTCACACAGCTCAAACAACATCCATCCCCCCGAGCAGATCATCATCCAGATGTAATTAACTGACTAATTACAGGAGCTCTCGCTCGCTCCCCCTCCCCTCACTGTAACTCTCTTCTCTTTCTAACACTTTGACTGTCTGCCTCTCTCTGTTGACTTTCTCGTGCTCCGTGATTTGACCCTTGCGAGATGCAAGTTTGTCATATTTCCTCACAGTTTAGTTACTTCTTCTCCTATTTGTTTTGGTTTGCTCATTCATCACCTACATGAAGCTCTACAGACGCATTAAGTGGTTGTTTAACGTTGAGTTATCAGTGTGGCTGTGTTCTTCCTTCCTCTCGCTCCTCTTGTCATCACACTTAAGGACTCATTACACACAACAGGCCTGACTTAAAAGCTGTTTAGTCTGCCATTAGCTCTAATAGCGACTCCTCCACAGTTGCCACGCTCGAGCGGACCTGCTGATGGGAAGCCGTGCCACCAGACTACTAATCTGATCTCAGAGACAGAAAATGGCTGCTGACTGTGTGTGCTCGGCCGGCCGAGGAGGGAAATGGCGCCACAATTTCAGTTTTTGGTGTTACTGTAACTTTCCCTTCCATTCTTTGTTTGTACCACTTGCTGATAATGGACACACAATAAGCGGTTTGTAATTAATCATGCAGTCTGGTGACAAATTAACTCGTGAGCCTTTATTAGTGACGTACGATTTAGCCTCTGGGGGAAACGGCCAACCAAGACTTCCTCATCCATGCACCGGTCACTGTTTACAGTCCAATTAACAATCTCGGAAACCCATCGGTTATCATGTGACGACAATTTGAATGCCGATATATTAATAAAAAGCTAATCTCCAGGGTTCCAAGATTGATACAAAGCTAAATCATTGTCAGATGATAGCTAATGGCCTGCGAGATTGCATTTCGGGCCAGTGTGCTCAGCCTCTCTTGCTCTCCACACGGACTGTTTACCTGCACGCAACCAAAGCCCTGCTCAAACATGATTGGTCAATACTGCTCGGACTACAAACAGAAACCAAAAACGCCCCTTGCCTACAGATTCTGAATTCACATGCAGATATCTGTCTTATTGAGATCATCCTGCAGAAGAACATACGCCAGCCAACTGATTTTACACAAAACTATCACTATTATAATAATGATATACATGCTGTATATGTTTGCTAGTGACAGAACAGGGCTGAATCACGTCAGGTATCATCATTTGGCGCACCTCAATTTATGCACAGAGAATACGGTGGACACATTATCGGGACAGAAGTAGCAGTTAAGGGGAATAGCAGGATTGTGCCAGTCCATGCCTCTTCTATAAATTGCAGCTTTTATGAAAGGTTTACGTGCAGCGACACCTAATATAGGACACACGTCATCAGGTGTTGCCACATATCAACATGTCGGAATAAACTACACTGTCAAGACACAGACAGTGTGTGGGCGTATTTAGAAAACACTGGTTGCAGATTAGGGTGTGTGTTGCCCTTTAATGTTGAGAAAAAGTGTCCCCATCATAGACGAGTATCTCTCTACGAAGAAGCTGACCTCACTTTGCATCCTGACATAGGCCTACTGCTCCCATCCTTAATTGACTTAATTGCATCGTGCAGGCATGCGAAGGTGCAGTTGAAAGCAAGTAGCCCATGTTAGAAGAAGCTTTCAGTGGCTTACATGATACTTTAGTCATCAACGTTGTTGCCTACATCCAACAAGGCCCTTACAAAGTATGCCTTGTTGGAAAATGGCATATTTCTTTCTTTCCCAACACAAGGAGCAGTGACATTAGCTTCTGTATTGTATCACTCATAAACAAGATGGTGGTAGTAAATCCACCCACAGATTTCTCTTCCTCTATTTGTATCTCTTCTTTCCTTCGAGGTCTGTCTCACCTGGTTGTGCTGCGAACTGGCTGCGAACAACACAAATTGAACAGGTTATAATCCGCTCAGAGCCCTCGTGACGGTGTGTTACTGCTCTATGTATGTACACGAACAGTACGTGTGTGTGTGTGTGTGTGTGTGTGTGTGTGTGTGTGTGTACAGTGGGTCTGTCTACGTTAGCATGAGCATTTTCCTGGGGTGAGACTCTGCAGGGAGCGAGCTTCTCTCACAAACACCATCTGTCAACAACAGGCTCACCTGCTAGCAAACATTTAGCTCAGGAACCATCTCGCCTGCTCGCTCGCTCTCTCTCACACACACACACACCCCCAATACAATTCAGCAATGTCAGAGCAGAAGATAATGTAATTTCCCACTTAGTCGACTTGACAACCTCACCTGCTTTGCAGCCTCTCCGATCTCTGATGAATACACGTGGATATGTGGTTGTACGTGTGTTTGATGGATAGAAAGGCAGAGGGGTAGAGACATACTGAAGGGATACAAAAACAAAGCACAAAAAAAAGCACAAAACAGAACATTTGACACCTTGTCTTAACATGAGAATTGTTGGGCTGGAGAGTAAAAAAAAGCGATATGCAGAGTGGGGAACGGCTGAGGGAGAGGGATGGTGAGAAACAGGGAGATGAAGACATGAGGGGGAAGACTATTACCTGAGGTGTCTGACTAAATTAACTTCTCATAATCACTAATTAGCCCCTTGTTCCTCTGTTCCCTGCAGGTGAGTGCTACCTATATTATTGTCTTTGCCAGCTTAGTGTGTGAATGTGTGTCTCATGTTCATTGTTTGACTTGGGAATGCCAGTCCCTTCCAAGAAAATACACCCTGTTCATTTGTGCGTTGCCCAGATGATCAGCACATTTATAATTAGTGTTAGTCGTCCATTTCATATTTTATCATGGAGGTTATCATCATAAACATGTTGAGAAAACACTAGCATGAAAGCACCAAACTATTTCAGGGGTTGTAACTGTCAGGAACGGCGGGGGTGTGGTGGTGGGAAAAGAGGGACCCAGACGCAGGCTGCAGGAACGCACAGGTTTTAGTGCAGATAACAACAACAAAAAGCACTTACAAAAGGTAAGGCGACCGGGGACGCAGACAGCCAAGAAACAACAGCACATACACCTTCCACACTCGCGACATACAGCAATAACACCACAGGGAACACTAAACAGAACAGACTTAAATACACGGGACACTAACGACGGGACGAGCAACAGGTGAACGCAAGGGAACAGGTGAAACAGGGTGGCTGAGACGGGACACAGACTCCAACACAGGGGAACTAAAGCAGTAAACCACACAACCCAGAATGCACAAGACAAGCAACAGAAAACAGGAAACACAACCAGTCACACAGACACGGGGTGTGACAGTAACGGCTACTTTACCGTAATCAGAATTTAATCGTCTACACACGTTTCATTTAATTAAAGACAACTTTCTTGTGAATTAATCCAGTTTACTCTGTTGAATGAAGTTTTTTCATTTTTAAAGATTTACTTGATGCCTTGTTTCAATCAAGTACGCAGACGTTTCTACATCTTTACCAGCACAACATTTTCCTAAATGTTCCCACATATGCTCACTAGACCAACTTATGGCATTGTGACATGTCATAAAAAATACATGTACCTGTACTCTAAGGAAAGGATAAAACCAAATATTACGATATCTTTAATCCAGCCAGAAATCCAGTAGTTGATATATGTCACTCAAAACCAAAAATACCAACCATTATGGTATCGCTAGAGGAAAAGTCAGGGGATCACCAAAGTCAGTAGGATTCATCCTCTGGGCACCATGGATACCTGAGCTAATTTTCATGGCAATCCATCCAATAGTTAATGAGATATATGAATCTGGGTCAGAGTGGTGGACTAAGCGACAGGCCAACATTTCCACCCACGGAGCCAGACAGGAAGTTGAATTAGACCAAGTGTAATGAAAATATATTATGTATCAATACAATGGGACTGCATATAGGAAATATATTTCAGCCAAGTCCTCACATGAAATGATTGTGTAGGAAAATCATCCAGCAACAAACTCCTTAATTAGTTTGCTACCGCTTCCTGTATAAAGTATTCCTCATATTACCTTTGCTGTGTTAGTGCGCGATGACAGACGGCATACGCATGCTATATGTTCCTGCTCTCTCGCCAGCACATTTTAAGAATGTAGAGTAATCTGATTATTCAAATAGATGTTAATTAGAGCTGTTTCTTCAAAAAGGTGGCATTATTCGGTTGAATGAAAGCGAGTCATCTCTGAAGATTCCTCTGATGCCACAAAAGAACCTGCGTGGACATAAAAAGAACAGCTCTGTCTCTCTTTTTTTTTTTTTGTTACATTTTTATTTGCCCGAATTTTCTTTTGTCTTCCCTCGGTGTTCCTCGGGTGGGACATCATTTGAAGTGGAACAATGGCGGCGGATGAATGACCTGACATAATACATATTCATGGCATTTGAGACGAAGTTGAGTTGATCCACTTGTATGAGACACAACAAAGGTAGCTTCCGCTCCTCTGTTATCCTCTCCGCTCCCAATCCCCCATCCGTGCCTCCTTCAATACTTTGCCTGTTCGTTCATCCTTAATTATCTTTTGAAATCCCCCCTCTGTTTAAACCTTTGTCCCTTTCCCATGTGGAACCTATAAACAGACAGCAGCAGCAGCTTTCTTGTTGGGGACATAAAAGGAGGAGGGAGAAAGAAGACAACATTTCTCAGCTTAATCGTCCTCCTGCTAAAGAGGAGGAAGAGGAATCTGTAGCTGTATTGCTCTGTAGCCATACTGTTGGTGTTTCTGTACACTGAACCTTACCTGCGACATGCAAACAATGTTAGCATCATCAGATTTAACGCAGCAAGTAGCCACGCAGTGCAAAATAACAACAGGCAAGAATAGCTTTAACAGCCTCATTGGTAGAATAATTGTAATTACAAAAAACATTGTCTGGTAATCCTTCTAAATAGGAGCCAGGAACTAAATCGGTTTGATGACGGTGGTGCTCAGCTTAGTTGCCTTTCACCAGTTTGTACGGTAATCCTCATTAACAAAACACTAATCCCCCCTCTGTGTTGCCATGTTCGGCCCCGTCTCCCCACCATCTCTGACATATAAAACTTCACGAAACTTCTTTCCAGAGACACTCTAATCAGCCCAGTTGAATCAAAATCCTGTAAATGGTGCTCATATGGTGCATCCAGCCGTTGCGCTGACACAGAGGGATATGACAAAGTTTCCAAACATTTGTCATATCCCTTAACAGCAGGCTCACAGATGTCAAAATCCTATCAGCGTCTCACACAAACGCTACTTTTGATGTTTGTACATTCATGGTTAATTATGAATCAGTTTCAAATTCCAGCAGTTGATGCAGTTGAGAAACAAGCTGAAATTGGATGCAATTTACAGAAATCAGTAGACCCCAGGTCCCCTTCTCCTTGTCCCATAGAGTTACATTATGAAAGAGTAAAATCAGTGCATAATGCACTGTAAAATCAGTGCATAATGTTTTGAGGTTCATCAACTTCCCAGTTCGAACACTTAAATATCCCATATATAAATCATTATGTCCAAAAAGTTGTAAATTTCACTAATAGCCAAATCCAGAGTTATAGAGTCACTGCCATTCATGTGAGAAAGCTCGAGGCCGAGCGGTTGGGAGGCGGCGCTAAAGGAAGCCCTAGTGCGTTTGCTCTATTTTTTGGCTTCAGCAGCCACTGAGCAACTTTCATAGGATTTATCGGGGCCCCGCCTGCAGAGCTGTATCCAGTTCTCTTCATACAGCCATGCTCCTGTCAGTGCTGTCAGCCACACAGGACGGAGGGAGCACCAGTCTCCACGAAGAGGGCTCCGTTTCCATCACCCCTCTTTGTTTCCATTACAGACAGGTTTGTGGTTTGGAAAAGGTTTTCAGACTGCCATGCTGCTCTGTGTACAATGACATAGGGGCTCAGGAGGTAGAGCGGGTCGTCCATTAATCCCAGGTTTGGCGGTTCGATCCCGGCTCCTCCTGTCCTTTGGCAAGACTCTGAATCGTAGGTTTCTCCCGGTGGAGGCGGGTACCTTGCATCGGTGTGTGAATGAGACCAATCTGTCAAAGCGCTTTGGGAACCATTAAGGTTGAGGATCGCTATATAAGTGAAGTCCATTTACCATTTACTTAGCTAAAAAACTATGCAGTGATTCAACTGACAAAATGCGAGGTGACCCTGGAGACTTTCCACTGATACTACCGCTAGGTTCTAGGGACTTTGATTTTAAACTAGAAAAATTGCATTTCCTGAAGAAAATGCGTGTGAATGCTGCACAGCTGAAAGGTTGTCGCTAAGCTGAATAGCTGTCTTGAAATGTTGAATAATCCTGAAAGTATGAATGATGTGGAATATTTGAAATGTAGTTGTAACTTTGTAGGAATATGAATGTGTTGAGAAGTGGGAGCAGCATGAAGGATGTAAAGGATGAATGGCTTTTAAAAGTTGAACAAAAGTCATAATGTAAGAAGAATGTGTTGTGGTTTGAATGAGTAGATGGGCGTTGGACAACTTTAAGCATCCTGTGTGTCCCTGTGTGTGTGAAATTAATTGCCAGAATTGGAAGCTAAATTGTTTCACCTAAACAAGCTACGAGCTGAAATGCAGATAATTTGAAAGCTAAACTGTGTTATTGTAATTGTTGACGAAAGCACAATATTTTAAGTGTAAATTGTGGAAAAGAGAATAAAAAAATAGGACTAAAATAGAAACATAATTTGTCCTTAAATAGCACAACATTGTTACATTTCTGCAGAAAGAGAGACAGAGAGAGTGAGAGACGAAATGCTGAATAATCCTGAATGTATGACTGATGTGGAATATTTGAAATGTAGTTGTAACTTTGTAGGAACATGCACAGACATGCACTCGCAGCCTGGTTTCTCCATCAGCCTCCAGGCCAGAAGAAGCAAAGGAAGAAGGAGCTAATATTGGAGAAATCTGATCTCAGGCTTCAGTGTAAATGTCCTCTGCAGGTGACGGAGCTGAACTCAGGATGCGCTGAAGATGGTTCAGCGGTAAAGACTCCAGTTGGAGATCTGGCAACGTGGGATCGAATCCCGACTGAAGCAACAGGTTGGTACAAGGTTTGTTACTCAATCACAGGTTGGCACAAGCAAACAGTGGTACAGTTCAGAGGTACTTCTCTCAGGTGTGTGATGTATGTGTGTGTAGAAATACTAAAAACTCAACATACCAACAACGAACATCAAAATTTCGATGGTTCTTAATATTTTTCCCACAGTTTATACTTAAAATATTGTACTTTCAACAACAATTAATTAAAATGTATTAAAATATCACAGTTCAGCTTTCAACATTTCTGTATTTCAGCTCTTACCTTGTTTAGGTGATACAATTCTGGCAATTCATCTGACATGTCTGTAGTTCAGGCAGCTGGGGATTTTAATGTTTTAATATTTTTCATTCTATAGCAAAATCTTTTACCGTAAAATCTTTTCACCAAACCTGTCAGTGACTTCTTACTTCCACACAATGTGGAATAATCTAAAATATTTCTAACTTTGAAGTATAATTTTCTATCTTTATGTCTAAAGTAAAATGAATTAAATGTGCACAGTATTTAAAGGCAATGCATCAACATGAAAGGTTGATGCATGAAACTAATACTTCCTGCCTTGTTTTCCCTCGATAGCCCTTCACCACAAACGCCTCCATAACACAGACGTTTTTAGGCAACAAAAATCTCCTCTGATAAATTTCCAGGCTACACAAATTGCCTCTGACCCACCTACAGCTGGAGGCTCCTCGCCCACAATCCTTTGAGTTCTAATTATTCAAATAACAGAGAGGGCCGAGAGCTGTGATTCGCCAGCCCTCTTCAATTAGCGTTGTGTTAATTGAAGAGCATCATCGGGTTCTCGTTAGTGATTAAACACCCGAGTGTGATTACTTAACTCAGCAGGACTCCTGAAGAATCATCTGCCCCCTGATCCCTCCGATGAGTGTATGTGTGTGTGTGCATTTGAAATCTAGCAATGCTAAGGCGCTAGCGAGGGGAACAGATTCTCCCGCTCACGCTGCATATCAATGCTTCAATGAACACTGCATATGCAAAGCTGCGAGGACGTGTGTGTGCGTGTGTGTGCGTGTTTGTGTGTCCGATTAAAGGGGGATTTTGTTCACTTGCTGATGAGGTGTCTGAAGTAAGTTAATTGCCTATCAAGAGAGCAAGCCAGCTCTGCCTCTTGTGTGTGTGTGTGTGTGTGTGTGTGTGTGTGTGTGTGTGTGTGTGTGTGTGTACTTGTATTTGTGTATTTGTCAGCGGCTCTGCGTGCATGTCTATGTCACTTCGCAAGCTAATTGCCTATCAAAGGACTGCTCAGGTCCCCGTCCTTTGCTTGGATCAAGTCTGTGTTTAAGTGCGTGTGTTGGCATAATGTATGAACCCACATGCATAAATAAGAAAGTATATTTATTCGGTGGTGGAAAGTAACAAAGTACATTTTACTTGAATACTGCTCCTAAATGATAAAACTGGTGTTTTTATAACTTTTTATTAGAATCAAGAAGTAATGAATTCACCCTAACAAGTATTGTTTCTGTAGCAACAGTCTGATATAACTCATGTCTCTGTACCATAGAAACTATTAAAGTGCATAAAGATGTAGAGTGACATTGTCAATGCCGTCACAGGATGTCCTGAGCTGGATTTATGCTTCTGTGAAGATACACAAAAACATCTCAGAGAAGGGTGCTACGCGTAGGCTGCAGAGGAGGAGCTACCTGCCAAATCTCAACAATGCATCACGGACCTGCGCTTCAAGAAAGCAGATTGGTTGATCCATCTCCTGTCAGGAAGCAGGTTCGAAACAAAGAAGAAAATAACATAAATCTTGTAGAAATTACAACTATAAAAAACAAAACAGCACACCCCGAAGGCTTAGTGGTTAAGCAGGACCTGGTTTGAGCCCGGCTGAGGACCTTCATTGCATCCCTTTTCGTTTTCTGACTGTAATAAAGGCATTAAAACTCCCCCAAAAGTTTTTTTAAAAAAACATAAAAGAAAGAGCCACACAAATGTCTGAGAACCACCAAAGAAGAGTGTCTCAGCCTGGATGAGGAGGTCAGGTTGGGTCTGTGTGACTGTGTTTCTGGTCCCGTCTTAACTTTCAACACTAGCTTCTGTTAGGTTTCCCTCAAATCAGTGAGGTTGATGTTGAAGATATCACGTGACGTTGGCTCAGGACTCACACAGGTCACAGGGGGGGAAGCGGTTCAAAGCACCAGAAAAGCTAACACCTGGACCTTTGAGCTGAGACTGAAGTTTGTCTAAAATCAGACCGTAATATATAGAAATGGCAGATCAGAAAACTCTGAAGACAAAAACATATGTAGTTTTTGGTTGACAATGGAGTTCTGCACCACGGAAGCATAACCTCTGTCAGGCAGTGGCTACACATAATAGTAGAAATGATGGTTGGTTTTAGTCTAAATATAATTTTGAGGTACAGTACAGTATATTGCACTTTATGCTGCTTTATACTTCCACTATAACTTAGCCGTAAATATTGGACAAGTTTCCAGTCAGTTTTTAGTTTAATGTAATGTTAACACATCATAAAACATCTTAGAATATCTTATATATCTTATACATTCAAATATGAAGCAATGTTACACTACCCAGCAGTATATAAAGTGGGTCAAATTAGCCCCACCTTAACGAGTAATAATACATGACTATGGAAGTAGCCTTTCTGCATATTTTTAATAATAATAATACTATAAACTGTGTTAATAATACTCCTACACTTTGCTGTAGTACACTTTTCGATGCAGTACTTGTCATTTTAATGGAGTACTTTTACAGTATGGTATTGCTACATTCACTTAAGTAAACCTGAGTACGTTTCCACCTCGGCCTGTGTTTGTGTCTTTGTGTGTGTGTGTGTGTGCGTGTGTGTGCTCTCAGCAGAGTAGTTTAACTCCAGAGGACCGAGATTGCTAATTAAGATGAATCAACCTCTAGCCACCCCCCCCTCCTCACAACACACACACACACGTACACACATTCATCAGCGTTATGCAAATGTGTGTGCGTTTTTGTAAAATCACATCTCAGGCCACACAGATCACAGCTACCACCGTCCCATCTGACTCATAGTAATATATAGCATTTAATAACACTGTGTGTACACACACACACACACACACACACACACACACACAGAAAATCAATATCCATGATTTAATAATGCAATGTACTGATCCAACTGGTTTCACAGGCCTTATTCCTGGCCACAAGAGCATCGCCACGACAACAGACACCAGAATAACAGATATACTGTTGATCTAAGTGTGCTAATTGAATGCATGTACATGTGTGTGTGTGTGTGTGTGTGTGTGTGTGTGTGTGTGGGCAGAACATTCTTCATCTCTGGAATGATGAAGTAGGATTTAATAAAATGGCAAAAACACACACATAAATTCACACACGCAGATACCCTCAGCAGGTGAGCGTAGCTGAGTTGACACTTTGTCAGCACAGCGTAATTTGACATAATGAATGCAAGCATCGTTACTGCTGTTAATTGGCCAGACTAATTATACTCCGAGGACGTCATTAGAGAGAACCTGCCGCTCCAACCGTGTGTGTGTGTGTGTGTGTGTGTGTGTGTGTGTGTGTTTA